>PVJH01012297.1:26297-54061 GCA_004026705.1 Nesogale talazaci
TTGCCATCATCACTCTCAAAAGATCCGCCCTCCACTTAGGCTCCCAGTCCAGCTCCCCCTATTTCGCTTCCCTCCCCTCTCCCTCTTCCCCTCCCCCATGAAATCTTAATAATTTACAGATTGTTAATACCTTTTCATATCGTTCACTATCCAATGTGTCCCTTCAGTCACTCTCCTGTTGTCCATACCCCAGAGAGGAGGTTCTATGTAGATCCGTGATATCGGGTCCCCCTTCCTATTCCACCATTCTTCCACCCTTCCAGTATTGCCACTCCCACCACTAGTCCTGAGGGATCGTCTATCTTAAATCCCAAGTTTCTGCCCCCAATGTACATCCCCTGATCTAGCTGGATTTGTCTGGTAGAATTGGGGGTATGCTTTTTTATGGACTTCGTTGATGCCTCACCTAGGTGGCTGCTTGTTTGAAGACAAGCCTTTAAGACTCCAGATGTTATAATCTGTTTATCATCATCTGCTTATTCACCACATTTTGATCTAGCACCCATATTTCCAGAGACCTCTTCAAACAGGGCTATATGAGAATAACCAATTATGCTTGGGGCTAGAATTGAGTCTGAGCCCCAGATTCATTAATATATCAGGGCTTAGTTTTGTCTCTGATTCACCTTCGAGATGTCATTTTCATTTTATATAAGAGAACATTATCACTCATCTTCCTGGGACATAAGGTCATTCTACCAATAAAGTCATTAATTTAACCAATGGCAATCCAGAATATCTAAACCATAAAGACTATTTAGATAGGTTGTAGAAAGTATGTATCACTCAGTTTGTGTTTATTGACTACAGATCAATGGGATTAGAAATTAAAAACAAAAGGATTGCCAAGAATAACAACGTAGCTATGTAAGTCAAGTTATCCATTTGGAAATTAAAAATAAATCCCTTTAAATAGCTTATCCTGAAATGCAAATCAATCAAATCAGGATATAAATCCCAACCCAAACCGAAGTCATTGACTTCGAGTTTATTCTGCCTCTCATTCACCCTATAGAATTTCCTGTTAGAGTTTCCAAAGAGTGAAAATCTCCAGGAACACTGATTAGCACATTCCTGACCCCCACCCCATTGGTGTGGCTGGGAGATTGGAACCCCTCACCTGTTAGTTAGCAGCTACATTGCTCTAACCACTAATTAGAACCAGGAGTTCAAGTGATTTCCTTCTGGTTAGATTTCCTGTAGAGAACTTGTCTTTCCACCTCAAATATAATGTGTACACATAAGACTTACCCAGGGGTCTTTTAAAAATTTAGATCCTGTTTCACTGCATCTGGGTGGAAAGACAAATTCCCAGTAAAACAAACTGGTTCAAAACCTTGATTAGACCAAAGTGCCATTGAAAGAAATTATGAGTTCTCATTATCGAAACTGCAGAGTAAGTAGTCTTCAGGAGAAAATTGCTATTTTGAAATAGCATCTGTTGGAAAATAAAAGTGAAAGCCTTCAATGTAAGAGGCAGAAAGGTAATAACAAACAGTCTAGTCTTTCCATTATATTTCAGCATTGCTTCTTATTAATGGAATTGGATATTATTTCGTTGTGTGTGTGTGTGTGTGTATGTAAAACCTCTAATACTCAACAGGAAGTACTTTTAACTGACTAGATTCTCATTTTGCTCCCATCATACAAAGAAACCCGCTCTATGGATTTTGCTTATCTTCAAAGTTTACAAGAAAAAAATTTAAAATCTAATATATCTGTGAATGATAGCCAGGATCGGAGGGTCTGTAATAGAATTGCTCTTAGGCATCCTGAGATCCCAGAAAGCACTTTGGAATGTAGAGGAAAACACAGGGAAACCAAAATTACCTTGCCTTCTAGTGTAAAGAACTGTTCTGTACTGGACAGCAGGGTCTGTGTCTATTATGCATATTATGTTGCAATCAGAAAAATGGTTCCACTTACAGAATGGATCCTTAGTGCATTTTTTTGAGCATTACTGAGTTTTCTGCAAAGGGCTGTGTGTGTGTGTGTGTGTGTGTGTGTGTGTGTGACTGTCCCCCTTTCTGATAACACACGTGTGGCTTGAGAAACCCTTATTTAAGCTTCACTTTGGGGTATAAAAACATTTTTGGATAGAGCTTTATAACTCCCTCTTTTAAAACACATGTAAACAGCAGTCAATAAGATCTGACCTACAGCACACTTTGGACGTTTGAATGAAAACATTTTTTACCAACTTCATCTTGAACAGGGAGAATCAGGGCGGATGACTTTAGTGAGGGGTGGACATCTGCAAACCACGCTTTGCTTGTCCCGATGCTTCGCTCTCCCTTTCTCCTACCCTTCCCGTCTCCAACCCAGGCTCCAGTACACCCTGCAGAGAAAAAGGCCCGGATTGCTTCTCCTTTATGTCTCCTAAGGACAGTTAATAAATCCCGCGGCCGGTTCCTGTCGTTGCTCTACTGCTCCAGGGGTCCAGCTCTCCTCCTTTATGATAAAAAACCTCCCCGCTCCCAGAGATTGCCAGCGATTGACTCGAGGGCTCTGTGACCTCATATTACTGCACGGTGAAGGACTGGAAGGTATGAGTTGTCCTCACTTTGAGAAATAGATTCACTGATTCGTTTTTCATAAACTCATAGATGTTCGCCTGGCAAAGAGGTTATGGCTACCAAGGGAAAGATGTCTTACACGTTCAGTCAATGTCTCAGAGCATTAAAGATGTCCTCTACCATCCATGGCATCTGATTATATGATGGAGCCTTATGTT
Source organism: Nesogale talazaci (assembly GCA_004026705.1). Classification (NCBI taxonomy): domain Eukaryota; kingdom Metazoa; phylum Chordata; class Mammalia; order Afrosoricida; family Tenrecidae; genus Nesogale; species Nesogale talazaci. Next base: position 29,032 of record PVJH01012297.1, read on the forward strand.
AATACTTGGTCGTCTACATGTGGATGGTACACTTTTTGAAGACCAAGACAATATGCGGATCCCTGAATTATTTACAGGAATTTTAAAGTGCCTCAACATGTAAATTGCTAAGAGACTTTCCGTGGAGAATATTGTCTTTATGTTAAAAACAGTATCTGTACCCCAGAAGGCAAATGACTTCAAAACTACTTGTGAAAAAATACTGCTGATTAAGCTGAAGCTACAAGTGCAACATTGTAGACTAGCCACATGGTGGCAGTAAAAGCACATCATTATTTTTGTAGCTTTGTCATACAGAAAGGGACCCTGATGGCTCAGTGGGTTGCTTGTTGGGCTGCTACCCCCAAGGTCACCAATTCAAACCCCTCCAGCCTCCCCACGGGAGATTGATGAACTTCGTGCTCCCATAAAGATTTGCAGCTTTGGAAAAAACAAAAGGGCATTTCTATGTCTTATAAGTTGTAGTCGATTTGATGGCAGTGAGGTTTTTTATCTTTCCCTTTTTTTAGTTTAAGAAGTCCTGGTGGCCAAGTAGTCAGGTGCTAGCTGAAAGGGCATTGGTTAGAGTCCACCAATCCCTCTGCTGGAGAAAGCCAGGGCAGTGACCCTTACAATTACAGTGACTATCCTTTTCACCTGGAAGGAAGGAAGGATGGACTCAAATTTATTGTTTTTAATCAGAAATGATTTTGTGAACAGACTTCTAATATTAATGGTAGGCTTGCCGAATGGAATGTGGCATCGAGGGAGCATTTCTTAATTTTTTTTTTGTGGGCATCACTGCCTATGGTGGTCATAGGCGCTACCCAGTGCTGCTCCTGAGAGCTGCCGTTGGATTTGAACCGCCAAGCCCGCGGGCCGCAGTCCCGCACTCAACCACTAACACCACTGGGGCTCAGCCCAAGCATTTCTTAATTTAAGGAGCTTCCAGGTGATCTGTGTGTTTTAAAATGCCATTATGTACAAAACCCCAAGCCCAGTACCCTCGACGAGCCTCTGGATTTTTGAAGACCGTATGCAGGACCTTTTGAGACTGAGCAGACCCCTCATTTTCCCCCTCCAGAGTCGTAGGTGGGATTGAGCCACTAGCTCCGGGTTTAGCAGCCTGATGCTTCTCCCACTGTGCCCCCTCTCTCAAGTCTCAAGTCCTAAAGCACCTCCTTTTGCTCTCAGATTCCTCTTTCCTCACCGTCTTATGTTTCTCTGCTGAGAGATTTTCATGAGTTTTAGGGTTCTCAGCAGTCAACCGTTCCGATGGTGGGCGTTGCCATTGGGGTCCATGAGGACCATCCCGGGCTCGTATGATACGTGGAATGTGAGCCCACACAAGTCCCCGCTGCGGACGGTACACACAGTTCCTTTGCGGACATGCTTCTTCTTAGGCTCGGAGCCGAAATGGAATTTCCATGTGTAAAGTCATACTGAAAATATGTAAATGGAAACAGATGTTAGTGCTCTGGGAAGGCATTTGGTGCACGAAGGAGCAGGCCCCTGGCCCCTTCCACCCCTTCTCTATTTTGAAAGCCTTTTTTGAATAGAAAAGAGCCCTAGGGAACTGTTGAGCATCTTTGACCCCATTAGCTTGCAGCCGTGGCTGAGTCCTGGGAGACAGTTGCTCCAAATGAAAACTAGATTCAACTTCTTATATGGCCACATGAACTCTTGCCTTTCCTGTAGGTTCCAAGCTTTGCTTAACTGTTTGTTAATTAGCAAGCTATTCTCCCTAATAATATATCTATATGTTTTTGTCACCAGACTGGGTCTTATTATTGATATTGTCATTTCAGTAATAACTCCAAACTTCTTTCCCTCACAATTTGGAACAGTAAAACCCACAGTTTGCGGGACACCAATGGACTGTCTCACTGCAGTGGTTTCAGATATTGAAGTACAATGTTGACACTTGAGACATTGTGAAAGATTTCCAATGTCTGAATTACACTGGTGGAAATTCAAAACAAGAGACCTAACCATGTGAAAGTGTGTGCTTCCAATAGCTTTCGAGAGAGGAAGGAAAAGGCAGATTTATTAGAATTAACGTCCAATATTTTCTTTTCTCCTTTCCCTCCCTCCTTCCTCATTTATTTCTCTTTTCTTCAAGGGTTTAAATCAGGTGTCTGACTAGACTCAAGAAAAGGGTTAAAAAGGATCTTGGGAAATATAGAAAAAAAATCAGAATCACACAAGAGACCAGGCTTCGTGGTCTTACTGGTTGCATAGAGGAGGCTGGGACCCCTTGACTCATCCATCAGGTCTCCCATTGAACTTGCCTGTATGTTAGAATTATTAATTAAATGATTGACTTAAGGTCAGCGCCTACTGAGCACAAAGTCCAGAAGGTTCAGAGAGAGGACAGAGTGGAAGCGGGAGATGCAGGGAGGATGTAGAACAGACGGCAGAGTCCTGAGGAGATTGACAGGGACGAGTGGAACCAGAATGCATATGGGTTGTGGAATGGAAGACCAACGATCTGCTCTGCAAAGTTTTTCCCAGTTCGCAAAGGAAAAGTGAAAAACCCACCAGATTTTAGTCTCAAGGAACAGCAATACAGTTGGGGATTAAAATATATTGATGGTAATAGGTGCCATCGAGTTGGTTCTGACCTGCAGCAGCCCTATGCAGAACCGAATGAAATGCACAACAGAAAGGCACAACAGGAGAAAGGGCAGTGGATCTAGAAGCTTCAATAGTGGCAAAGAAAGTTTCTCTCACAGTCCAAAGAGCCCATCTACAGGCTGCAGAAGATTTTACAGAGGAGGTGATGTTTGCGGTCACCCGGGCTTCTCTGAGTCTGTGAAGGAGACCACATGTGTACCAGGCAACAGAATGGAAGGAGCACACGTATGATCATTCTATGGAGCATGGAGGACTAAGGGATGGTTTTCCTACCGGTATTGGGGCGGGGGGGGGGCGGGCAGGAGAGTAATTAAATGACAGTAATAGGAAGAAAGGGTAAGGTCAATTCAGTCATGTGCCAAAACCAAGCCAAACCCAACCCAACCCAATCCAACCACACCACACCAAATCTCACCACACCACAGCAAGTCACACTGCTGTGGACTGGATACCGAATCACAGTGACCTCATGTAGCGTTTCTGATGTTGTAAATCTTTCTTGTCTCTCCTTTTTCTTCTGATGCTGTGAATCTTCATGGGAGCAGGGAGCCTCCATTTTCTCCAGAAGAATGGCTGGTGGGTTTGAGCCGCCAACCTTGTGGTTTGCAGAGCAGCGCTTACTCATTAGGCTACCCTAGTCCTGCTTTACATTTGGGGATATAAATGCAAAATACTTCTTTCATTAAAAATTAAAAACTACCGTTTTGAACTCCTTTGGTGTATAACACTTAAAGTTATATTATGGTACTTAAATGCGTGGCCGTCTTCCTGGGTAATATAAAATTCAGTAGATGAAATAGCAGATGTTCTTAAAATAGATAAGTTACTTTATCAAACCAAAGCCTGGCGAGGTCGAGCTGATTCTGACGGACAGTGATCCTGTAGGTCTGCGTGGAATTGCCCTCCTTTGTTTCCAGCCTGGATCCCTGGGGGTGTTCTGCTTACATGTGGGGCTGAGATCAGCAAAGCAGGCAGTTCTAAACCATCAGCGGATCTGTGGGAGAAAGACTGGGATTTCTACTTCCATAAACACTCACAGAGGGCCGTGTAGGTTTGAACCACTGAGGAGTGCTTGAGCACTGCCACTCTAGGCTCTGTAAACAAAGGCTGAAGGGTATGTTACGTTTAACAGACATGGTTTGGTTAACCAGATAGTCTTTTTCTTGCAAAGTGAGACTAACTTCAACGTGTAGGTGGAGAAACGGGTGTCTTGCCAAGAAAACTGAATTGGAGCAAGCATCCAGAAAGTCTTACCTTAAGGAAGAACACACCCAGTCAGGAATGAGGCATGCAGAGGTGGTTGACTGGGGACGTAAGCTTTTGGGTAAGCTTGCACCCACCCCCAATAAAATATTACTTTAAAGATTCTGTATTGTTTTGTCTAACTGTAGGAATTATTGATGGAAGTATTTCAAGAACTCTATTCCTTTTTGTGCTTTATATAGTTATGTTTTATAAAAGTAAGTTAAATTTCTCTATTCCTGGTTTTGATATTTACTTTATTCTCAAATTACACATCTTATGGCTTGGTTATATGGAGACAAAATGATAAAGTATTTGTTGGGACTTGTGTGGATGTCTTTAGGAGAGATTTGGCTGATAATATTATTATACATCATGTTTAAAAAATTGAGTCAGAATATGACATACTTCTGCATGTTATACTTTTCCATTTATTGCCAGATCTTGAATCTCTTTATTTCATTTATTTATATTTTCCCCTCCCGCATCACTGCCCTTGTGGGAGTAGAAAGCCCAGCCTTGCTCCTGGAGAGCTGCTGCTGGATTTAAACCATCAACCCGCAGTCCCACACACAACCACTGCGCCACCAGGGCTCAGCTGAATCTCTTTAGTTTTTCAGACTGAATTATAATGATAAAATAAACGGACTATTAATTGCTCTACTTTTCATTTAAACATTTCCATCAGACTGTGGTTTGGGAATGGGTAGAAAATTAGTGTAACACTCTTTAGATTTTTTTACTTGGTTGGAGTGATTTCATAAATGGCATAGCATCAGTCATTTTGTTTAGGAAAGCCACTTGAAAAAAGAATTGGTTAATCATCTTCTTACAAATAAGTCCAAATTATACACTTGATCTTGGTGAAAAGCCTGAGAAGCGATATAAATCCAAATTATAAATGCATCTGGTAAGGCTTGCAATTTTTTATTTTTGCTTTAAAAAACCTCTACTTTGAATAAATGACCAATTCTTAAGGAGTTAAGTGACAGTTTTCATTTGAATATTTGAAATTGACTAAAGATAGAAGCTTAATTCCCTTTTGAAAGCTATCTTAGGGAACACATATCAGAGAAACTAGGCATCATTTTTTTTTGTTAATCCCTTTGAAAATATTCCAGAACAATGCTAATCAAGCAATCAGAATTGCATTTCTGATCAACTCAGACATGTACTCTAACATGAGGAATGCATATGTTAAAACCAATAAATTGTCATGGAGTTGTTTACTGTAAACTTTATTCTGAAACCTTAGTAACCTGTAAGAAAAGATAGAGACAGGCTCTGATCTTACAAATCGAATGTGCTTGAGGGGATACAATCTGCAAGGAGAAAACTTATTTACAAAAGGGATAGCCAAAAGTTGGGGTGCGGGGTCCCTGCAGTGCAGACACTCCAAGGCATGGCACTTCATTCGAGGCAGGCTTAAATACATTCCCTGCACATAGCCTGCAACTCATGATTACATATTGGGACAGTTCACAATTCAAAGGTTTACAAAGAAGCATGGACATATCAGTCAAGTTCTTCATAGACGGGAGGGGAGGACAAGTTGATAAGTTTGCAGAGGGCTGCCTTCTGAAGCATTAGTCAGGGGACAGGAGGCAAGTGGCCTTTGATCTCAGGCACAGAGACAGGCCAGCTCTTGCTCCAGTGCCTGTGGCTGAGTCATGAGCATTCTCCCATGGACCACGAACTGTGGAAGGTGGAGGTCCTATCCCATTTGCCCAAGAAGCAAACAACCTTACCCTTACAGTGACCCTGAAGAACAGAGTCACATTGGTTCCATAGGGTCTCCAAGGATCCCAACCTTTATGTTTACAAGTACTATAGTTTCCTTATTATTAAAAAAATCATTTTAATGGGGGCTTGTACAGCTCTTATCACAACTCACATATGCAGTCATTGTGTCAAGCACATTTGTGCATATGTTGCTGTGTTAGTCTGGGTAGACTAGAGAAACAAATTTCATAGACATGCATATGGATATAAGGAAAAGGTTTATATACAACAGGAACAGGACATTGAGAAAATATCCCAGCCCAGTCTAGTTCAAAGTCATAAGTCCGATATTAACCCATAGTCCCGAAATAAGTCTATAAAGTCTCCTTCCAGCTCACGAAGTCACAGGTCAGTGGGTGCAAAATCCCGGCACTAGCAGGGGTCTCCCCATGGCTCCTCGCTTCCAGGGCTCGTGGTGGCAGAAGCAACTTATCGCTGGCAGAGGTCTCCATCTTCAGAGGTCTGGCTCCATCAGGGCAAAGCCGTGTGGTCTCTCCGCCGGCTCCTCCAGCTTCTCAGATGCTGCCATCTTGTCCGTGATTCATGATCTCTAAGACTAACTCCCAACAACTGGAGAGATAGATTCTCATCTTCACGAGGGACATATCATGAGACTTCCCAGACCTATCAGGAGAAAGCCATGCCCACACAGAGGCTTCATTGGCTACTCAATGGCTATCTCCAGATTAACAGTCTAGACACCACCCCTACATCTCAATCATGAAATTAATATAAACACATGACCACCACATTTGCCATTGTCATTTTTCAAACATTTTCTTTCTACTTGAGCCCTTGAAATCAGCTCCTCATTTTCCCTTCCCCTCCCTTTCTCCTTCTCTCTCTCACGAACCCTTGATAATTTGTAAATTATTATTATTTTTTCATGTCTTACACTGACTGATGTCTTTCTTCATCCACTTTTCTGTTGTCTGCCCCCTAGGGGGGGGGGCTTATACACAGATCATTGTGATTCTTTTCTCCGTTATCCCCCCACCTTGCCCTTATCCACCTGGTATCACTACTCTCATTATTGGTCTTGAGGGGTCCTTGATGTCCTGTGTTTCCACCTCTTATATATAGTAGTGTACATGCTCTGTTCTAGCTGGTACAATTGGGGTCATGATGGGGGAGGCGGGGGAGAAACATTAAAGAACTAGAGAAAAGTAGTATGTTTCATTAGTGCTATAATGTACCCTCACTGGTTCTTCTCTTCCTTGTGATCCGTATGTAAGTAGATGTCCAATTGTCTACAGATGGACTTTGCATCTCCATTCCACCTTCCCCCTCCTTCTCATTGATGTGATTTTTTTGTTCTCAGTCTTTGATGCCTAATAGCTGATCCCATCAACACCTCATGATCACACAGGCTGGTGTATTTCTTCCATGTGGACTTTGTTGCTTCTCAGCTAGATGGCAGCTTGTTTATTTTCAAGCCTTTAAGACCCCAGATATTGTATCTTTCGATAGCTGGATACCATCAGTTTTCTTCACCACATTTGCTTATGCACCCGCTTTGTCTTCACCGATGGTTTGGAAGGTGAGTATCATGGAATGTCGGGTTATTAGAACAAAGTGTATATGCATTGAGGCAGTACTTGAGTAGAGGCCCAATGTCTGTTGCCACCTTAATACTTCTGTGGCAAATCCCTGGCTGAATTACTTACCTTCCCCTTAGTGCCAACCCTAACCACTGGGTCAAGTCTGAGATCCTGTGAGCAGCATCTACCTTTTATGGTTTTTGTTATTGTAATTTTCTGTTGAAACAAAAGAATACCAATGACTTTTAGAAAAAGAGGAAAGAATATATGATATTGAAAAATAAATGTGAATGCTGTGTGTGTACATGTGAATTTGATAGAGAAAACCTTAAGAGTGTGAAGTAGTTTGCGCTGACTTTCTGGTTAAAAAAACTCAACAACCCCACATCAACATATTAGAAGTTTTTAGTGACGGCCGTGCTCAGATATTCCACTTCCTTTGATTCTTATTAGGCTGGGTTTCTAGAACCACAGTCAAGAGGGGTTGGTTGAATGAATTATCCAGTCTTTTATATCAGCACACTGAGCAGGTCCACAACTCTACTTGCATACTCAGGACATTATTATACTCTCCATAGTGTATAAGGTAATGTCTGTGAGACTGAATTAAAACCATGAACTTCAGCTAATCTAAACTCCCTCCCAGCTAGGCCATTCCACTGCTACCCTACAGGACAGGGCAAAACCGCCCAGGCTCTTTTGCAAGACTGCAACTCTTTCAGGGAGTAGAAAGCCTTGTCTTTCTGAGCCTCTGATTGCAGAAAACTTAGCACTGTTTTCACTCCACCCACACACTGCTGAGGAGCGGGCTTCCACAAATGGTGCTTCTCATTGGGTTTTTGGACTGTAAATCTTCACTTGTACAAACAGCCTGAAGTTCCTCTCCTGGAGCTGGTGGACAAAAGCCACCAAACTCTGGTTAGCAGCCCTGAGCTCTTTGTTTTCACTCAGGTTTATGAAATTATTATCCTTAGAATGAAGTGGCTACAAGACTACAACAACGTTACTTTACCACTGCAGACACTGGAGTGGATTGCCTCCTGGCCTGTAGATCGGGCACAGGCGTCTGGGGGCAGGCAGGCCAAGTCAACAGAGCCAGTCAGCCCAATCTTGGTTTAACAGCCTTACTCCATGCTCTCGACTTTCACCCTCCAAAATGCTGCAGCCTCAGTAAAAGATTTCTGCCACAAGATCTGGTGTTTAAGCTGCTATTACTGTAAAGGCATCCTTAATATTCTTCTTCCCCCAGAAAATGAAAAACAGAGAAGCCTTCACTTCCTGACTACATGTCAATTGCTCCAAATACCTTACGGTAAGACAAAATGGAGCCTGCCTCGTTCATCTTTACTTGTGCTAGTAAAGCTGTGGCTTGCTGCAAGTCATCCTGTAAGTTAATTTATTTGTTACTTTAGAAAGGAGTTCTGTTTCCATTAAAATCATGTCTCTGAGTAGGTGATTCATAAATGGGGGGCTGGAAATGGACTCAGTCTCTTGTGCCTATTTACATTCTTAATCACACACAGCTGCTGAGCTGATGGAAAATTTCCAAAGGCAGAAAGAGTTTTATCTTTTGCTATTAAAATATTAGCTCATGGTCACATCAAGGTAATGACAACTACAACAATAGCTTAGAAAACCATACTTTGAAGCAGGTAAGCGTTCTCCTCAATGCATGGTAAACCCCCTTTTAAGCATTCTCAAGTCAGCTTTTAGCATGTTCCAAAAAAATTTTTTTTTTGAAGCAAACCAGCTGTCGCTATGTTTCAGTGATATAAACATCCTTTCCACCTCCTCCTATACTTACACTTTCCAGGCTAAAAGCGAAAGATTTAAACTTTTCAGTTGCTTCTTACTGTGTACTTCCTACAACCATTTAATTTTGAAACCCAAATCACACATTAGAAAAAAAATTTGTTAGCATAAACTTCACATATCACAGTTTAATCATATCAGGAAGTGTTGTGCAATCATTGACACAATTGATTTCAGAACATTTTTATGGCAGTCATGTGCTTTGGTGTAAATTTCATGATTGGGAGTGTAGGGTGGAGTCTCGTCTGTCTATCTGGAGATAGCCAATGAGACCTCTGTGTGGGCATGGCTTCCTCTGACAATTCTGGGAAATCTCATGGTATTTCCCCCATGGAGGTGAGAGATTATAGACTCAGTCCCTTGGAGACATTCTACTTATAAGACACATGCTGATAGACTCCGAACCCTGGAAACTGGAGAAGCCATATGTGCTTGCCCTGATGGAACCAGACCTCTGTGGCTGGAGAAGCCATGTGGAGACTCCTGCCAGTGCTGAGATGCTTGGGAGACCACATGGAGACCCCTGCCAGCACTGAGATATTTGTACCGCCACTGGATACACAAGACTGCACCCACTGACCTGTGGTGTGCTTCATAAGTCTGAAAAAGACGTTATAGATTGGATATATGGGCTAATATCAGACTTGGACTGGACTGGGTTGGGATGTTTTTCTTACTGTTCCATTCCTCTTGTATATAAACCTCACCCTTATATTCATATGCATGTTTATGAATTTGTTTCTCTAGTCTACTTGGACTAACATAATTATCTTTTCCTGCTCATTGTTGTCAGCGCCTTACTTCCCCCCAACCTCTACTGTCATACTGCTAGATAATTACTAATTCAGTTACTGTGGGCTTCCACTGTCACTCATAACCACCTGCAAAACTACTGTTCAGAATTTAAGCTCTGATACCATTCCCTCTTTAGGAGTTGGATTTTATCATTTACATTCTGTAGATCACATAGGCTGATGTGCTTCTTCTATGTGGATGTAGTTTTTAAGCTGCTTTTAAGACCTAAGATACTCTTCTTCCTGATAGCATGACACCATCTGGTTTATTCACCACACTTTGATATAGCACGCATATCTTCAGTGATCTCTCCACAAGGGTGAGTATGGTGTAGGGCCATGTCATAAGAACTAATTGTTCTTAGATTGGGACTAGAGTTATGTGGAGCCCAAAATGCATTCATATATCTGTCATATATATGTATGCATATATATCTATATATCTGGCTCACTTTAGAGACATAATTTTGTGCGGAAAAACAACTCACCCTCCTGGGGCATAATGTAAATAAGCCTTTGATGGTGTCATTAACTTCACCAATGGTGTAGAATTTAAAACACTGTTGTAAAAGGAAATTATAATAAAATATGGGCAGACTTTTCAGATCTAAATACATAAATTTCTGACTTATATAGATTTAACTCTTATGTGACCGGACACTATTCATACCATCTATAGTGAACAGGGTGAGCATATTAGGGCACACCATTGCATATTAGACCAATACATGTATAAGAAAGCAAGGGGGGTTTGAAAATAGTAAATATGTGGTAGTCCTGGGCCACGTTTCATTGCACCTTCAAAGCAGAAGACCTGAACCAAAGTCTAAATTACACACGTTTCATAACCTTGGGTTACTGGTCCTTGGCTTGTTCTCACATTAGGGTGTTTCATCTTAAGGGAGTGTGTTCCTTCAATCTGTTGCAGTTGCCCTTGAAGGAAAGCCCAGTTCTCTTCTTGCGTTTCTACATCGAGTCCTTTGGATTAGCCTGTGAAGGAAGTTGTGAGTCATGAAAAGACAGAGTCCAAATTCCCACTAATCTTCAGGTCACGGCCTGAGTGAAGAAGGAGATGAGATCAAAGGTGGCCACTTGGGAACAAAATACTGGCTATATTCTCCCTTTGGAGAGCTAAATAAGTATTAAGAATTATCTTCCTCCACAACAGTAGCTAAGTTTGCCCATCAACAGAGGTGTAGTTGCCTTCTCTGACACAGGTTCCCTGGCCCCCAGGCCCCATCTAGACTAGAATTTCCAGTAAGTCTTGCTTATTATTCTTTTTTAAAAATTAAATGCTCTTATTAGGGGCTCTGACATCTCTTATAACAACCCACATATTCATCCATTGTGTAGCACATTTGTTCACATGCTGTCATCATCATTTTTCAAAGCAATTTTCTTTCTACTTGAGCCCTTGATATCAGCTCCTCATTTTTCCCCTCCCTCGCCTGCCCACCCTTCCTCATGAACCCTTGATAAGTTATAAATTATTATTTGCATACCTTACATAGCCTTCTGTCACCCTTCTTCCACTTTTCTGTTGTTTATCCCCATGGGAGGGGGTTCTATGTTGATCTTTGTGATTGATTCTTTCCCCCCCAATCCCCACCTTCCCTTTATCCTCACGGTATCTCTATTTTCATTGTTGACCCTGAGGGATTTATCTTTCCTGGATTCCCTATGTTACAGGGTCTTATCTGTAGCAGTGTGCATATTCTGGTCTAAACTGATTTTTAAAGTACAATTGAGGTCATCATAGTTGGGGAAAGGAAGCATGAAGGAACTAAAGGAAAGTTGTGTGTTTCATCAGTGCTATACTGCACCCTGATTGGTTCATCTCTTCCTTGTTACCCTTCTGTGAGGAGATGACCACTTGTCTACAGATGGGCTTTGGGTCTCAACTCCACACTCCCCAAACTCCTTGATTCACATTGGGTATGATTTAGCTTTGGGTCTTAGATACCTGAAACCCATTGACACCTCTTGATCACACAGGATGGTGTCCTCCTTCTATGTAGGACTTGTTGCTTCTCAGCAAGATGGTCACTTGTTATCTTAAAGCCCTTAATACCACAGATGCTATATCTTTTGATAGCCAGGCATCATCAGCTTTCTTCACATTTGCTTATGCAACCACTTTGTCTTCAGCGATCATGTCAGGAATGAGAACATCACAGAATGCTGGATTATTAGAACAAAGTATTCCTGAATTGAGGGAGTACTTGAGTCTTGTCTATCTGCAAACTTAATTCTTAGGATATAGATATAAATACATACTGGTATATCTCTTCCCTTCTCATTATATATAAATATATTTACATCTGTACATGTCTGTATTTAGACCTCTATAAATGTCTTTTGCCTCCTGGTTCTTTCCTCTATTTCCTTTTACTTTCCTCTTGTTCAGCCTTCATTAAGGTTTAGTAATTCCTTGTTTCTACATTTCCCTTGATTACACTAGGCATCCTATACCCTTCTCTCCATTAGTTTTAATTCACTTATTATTCCCTTGTCTCTGGGTGAGTTTCCCCCACCCCCGTCCTTTCTCCCACATTCCCTTCTTCTTTATCCCCCTGGAACCATTGGTCCCATCTCCAAGTTGTTTGTCCTGCATAGCTTATCTAGATAGAAATGCAGAGACATTAATAAAGTGTGAAAAACCAGGCAAATCCAAACAAAACCACAAAGGAAGGCAAAACCAACAAAACAATAACAGCAACAAAATTAAAAATAACAACAGCAAAAAGAAAGCTACGGACAAAACCGGAAAAGCCTATAAGTAGTTCAAGATCTGATTGTTGACCTTTATGAGTGTGTTTCAGTCAATTCTGATGGGGTTACACACTCTTTCTCCAAAGTCTATTCCCCATTCATCACTCTGTTCCCCTTGCTGCTCTGTTGCATGCCCTTAGTGTTTGACCCCAGTGTGATGGGGTCAGATGGGGCACAGTTCCTGCACTGTGTCTTAGTGTTGTACCCCATAGCACTAAGATCCAGTGAGGGGCATTGTGTCTCATGGTGTGGCTGCCCCTCTGGTCCTCTTTGTGGATTGTCTTCTCTGAGCAGGAATATCGTCCTCAAGGCTTGGTGGGCCAGGGTATGTTCCCCTCTATCTCCACTCCTCTTCATTTCTCCTTTGTGCTCTAATCAGATGTGCCTCTTTCCATAAGCTATAGCTTTAGTGCTGGCCTCTGAAGTCTATTCTTCAGTGGTGGGATTGGGGCCAGCCCCTCAGACCTCTCGATTGGTTCCCTGTTATGTGCTGTTGTGTTGTATTCATGTCTTGGTGTATTAGGTTGAAGCCTGGTCTCTCATTCTCCCTTTCCTGTGGAGAGATAAAAAATACCCTCCTCTTGGGTGGATTAGTGTCATTTGAAGAAATCTTAGCACTATGTTGTATGGCAGCAATTGAATGGTCTTCTTCCTCTTCCCCTGTTTTAAGAAATTGACCCCAGCTGAAATGAGGTCTTTTCCAGCAAAGTGATTTTTAAGGATGTACATAAAAGGGGTGATATAAGTATGGTTCATGGTCCCTAGGCAGGCTCTTGATTTCATTGCTTGGGAGATGGGATTAGAAGACTATATAACCTGAAAGCAGAAACCTGCCTTTGTCTTGGTGTTTATTCATATAGTAGTGGACTCATACAATATTTGTTTTTTTGTGATTGACTAACTTCACTCAGTGTAATGGCTTCTGGGTCCATCCATATCATGAGGTGGTTTCATTGCTGTTTGTTTTGGTATGCATAGTATTCCATTTTGCGTATGTATTAGATTTTCCTTATCCATTCTTTCTGGATATTTGGGATGTTTCTGCTTTTTGCTATTGTGATTGTGTTGCAAAGAACATGGGAGAACACACAAGGGGGTATCTGCTCTACCCTATTGGAAAAAAGCTCCATATGCATTTTTAATATAATATTAAACATGTTGTCACCAGAGTTTCTGAAACATTTTCTTTCTGCTTGAGCCCTTGGTATCAGCTCCTCATATTTTTCCTCCCCTCCCCTGCTGCCCTCCCTCATGAACCCTTGATAATTTATAAATTTTCATATCTGACACAGACCACAATCTCCCTTCCTTCACCCATGTTACTGTTGTTTGTCCCTTGGGATGAGGTGGGGGGTGGGACAGCGGTTAGACAGTAGAACCCTGGACCTTGATGCTCATCTGCTGTAGAAGGAGCATGGAGATATCGTGCAATCAAGTTCCAAATCAATTTTTCCCAGAAGAAATAATTGAAAATGGATTAATTACCCTAACCTTGCCTTTTAATACAAAACATTATACAGATACTTCAAAGTAAGTAAGTTCAGAGTTAAATAATATAATTTAAATAAGAAACACAGCATTAAAAAGTTTTTGACAACTACAGTTTGGCTCATACCTTGAGATCGATGAGGATCTGGATCTGTGGATACAGTTGTGGAGAGGAGGTAGGAGGAGAAAGTCTTTGTTTGAAGGGGGACCCCCTTTCATAAAACCAACTGAAAGCTGCTTTTCCTCTTTGCCTTTTTTCACTAGGATCTGGATGACTTTCTCTGAAAAAGGAAAAAACAGTCTGTGGTCTGCTGTTGGTGTTTCCTAAAAGGGTTTGCTAAGTGATCATCAAGAATGTGGATAGCACAGTTAACCAGTTCCTTATCATGATTCTTTAAAAAAAAAACCTCTTTCTTAGGATCCATGTTTTTTTTTTAATCAAAAAACAGTACAAAAAGCCACAAAAACAAAGACAATTATAGCAAAAAACTTGGAACACAGCTGCAAGAGGTTTAAATAACACGTCCTAACAATGCCAACTAACGCTGAGTGACTGAAACACAGACTGCTTTTGTTTGCACAAATCATGTTGAGTCCGGTTGGATTCGGATATTTTGTTCGAGCTTCCATGCAAAATTTCCTCTACTTTTCATGTCAAAATCTTATTATGTCGAGTACTGATGAGGTTGAATAATGGGATTCTACTGTGTTGATCATTGTGATCGGTTCTGTCTTTCTCCCCCAGCCTTCCCCCTATCCTCACAGTATCGCTACTCTCATGATTGGTCCTGAGGGGTTTGTTTTTCCTTGATTTTCTCTGTTTCTACCTCTTTTCTGTACCAGTGTATGTGCTCTGGTCTAGCCATATTTGTAAGGTAAAATTGGGGTCACGATAGTGGGGGGAGTGGGGAAGAGGAAGCATTAGAGAACTAAAGGAATGCTTTATGTCTTGTTAGTGCTATATTGCACCCTTGGCTCTCTTCCCCTTCTTATGACCCTTCTGTGAGGAGATATCTGATTGTCCACAGATGGACCTTGGGGTCTCTACTCTATGTGCCCTCCCCTTCTCCCCACCCCTTTGTTCTCAATGATATGACTTGTTTGTTCTGGGTCTTCTGATGCCTGATCCCTGATCCCATAGACACCTCATGATCACAAAGGCTGGTGTGCTCCTTCCATGTGGGATTTATTGCTTCTCAACTAGATGGCTGAGTGTTTATCTTCAAGCCTTTAAGATTCCAGATGCTAGGGGCTGAGCCCCGGTGACGTTAGTGGTTGAGTGCAGGACTGTGGCCCGCGGGCTTGGCAGTTCAAATACAGCAGGGCTCTCAGGAGCAGTGCTGGGTAGCTCCCATGACCACCAGAGGCTGTGATGTCCCCCAAAACAAAAACAAAAATAAAAAACCCCCCAAAAGCAAGATTTCAGATGCCATATCTTTTGATATCCAGGCACCATCAGCTTTCTTCACCACATTTACTTATGCATCCATTTTGTCTTCAGCAATCATGTCGGAAATGTGAGCATGACAGAATGCCAGGTTATTAGAACAAAGGTTCTTGCATTGAAGGAGTACTTGAATAGAATTGCAGATTTAAATATGTAGCTTGGAAAAATAAATTCTGTGTATTTTTGAAATTGCAGATTTGAAAACATAGCTTTGAAAAAAATTCTGTGTTTTGGGGGGTACCCCCTTGTATATCTTTTTGTGTTGAGTCGCTTACTATTTTGGGGGAATTTGTGCAGTAAAAGTATTGCTGGATCATATGGTATTTCTATTCCCAGTTGTTTGGGGTAGTACCTTACTGATTTCCACAATGGCAGTATATATTTGCAAGCCCTGCAAATTGTGGTTATTGTTGTGGATGTAAGGTGGTAGCTCATTATCATCATTTTGCTTTGCATCACCTGGCTGGCTAGTGACGGTGAACATTTCCCGAAGTATTTGTAAGCCATTCAAGAATCATCCTTTGTGAATTTTTTATTTGTGTCCTTCTTTTACCTCTTAATTGGTTATTTATTTTTCTTATTGAAATGTTGCAGAATTCAATAGGTTTTAGTTATTAGACCCTTGTGTCACTCAAATTGTATGTTTTACCGAGCTGGAGTATAAACATTTCTTTGAATCAAAGACCCTGCATGCTCTTGAAAAGCAATTTTCTCGACAGTTTATGTAAGTGTACACACCCTCATGCAGTATATCCATTAAAACTTCAAATGCATTTCTGCTTTGGAAGAACTTGATCAGCACTCTCTCTTACCACCAATGGGTCAATGCCAACTCATAGTGACCCTAGCCTCCACAGGGCAGGGTAGAGCTGCCCCTGTGGTTTTCTGAGATTGTAACTCTTTAATGGAAGAGAAAGCCCAGTCTTTCTCTGGAAGAGCTGCCGGTGGTTTTTGAACTGCTGACTTTGGGGTTTCCAGCCCAATGAGTAATCACAATGCCACCAGGGCTCCTTGGGCAGCACAGTTTTTATAAATTAACACATGTTCAATAAATGTTAAGGTTAAATAGGTGGGCTTCAAAAGAGAAATAGGTACATCTCTTTTTCTTTACAGAAAGCAATCATGTCACTTTCTTCAGTGTCTATATATTGAATGCAGCTCCATCTTCCTCAGTACTTTTGTGAAGATTGTCTAGGACAGGGGTTGGCAAACTATCCTGTCCCTCCTAACAACTTTTAAATTACTCAAGAGCCTTAAATATATTTTCCCAAAGAAATGAAATCACTGTAATCTGAAATAGCAACTTTCGAATGTCTTCAATGTTACCTCAGATCCACACGTTCACACTGAAAGAGCCGCATATAGCCTGCGAGCCGCAGTTTGCCGACCCCTGGTCTAGGAGGCTCTTTGCCTTAACAATATTAAGACCAAGTTACCTTGCACTCTCATTGGTGAATTTCCCCCATCTGAAACAACCAGACAGGGCTGAGCCCCAAAGGTCTAGTGATTGTGTGCAGGACTGCAGCCCACAGGGTTGGCGGTTCAAATTCAGCAGCACCTCTCCAGGAGCAAGGCTGGGCCTCCTACTCCCACCAGGGGGCAGTGATGCCCACAAAAGCCAAAAACAACCAGACAATGTTACCCAATTAATAGCTCTATCTTGTAAACTTCTGTTTGAATAGCATCATGCTCAAGTAGCTTTTAATGTATGAATAACTCAATTTAAAATATTTTCAAATGATTTTCCCATTTGCCTGCCTAGAGATCAGGTTTGGGTCAATCATACTTACTTAAAATGCTGTCTTTTTTTTTTTTAAATGTGAAAAGAATTTTAGGAGTGTATTTTCTTATCGAAGTTAAAAGACAGATTAAATTGATTTGAATTTAGATTACAGAGATAAGATTCTAATTTGTGGCATGGAAAATACATGAAAACTAATTGTTTTTATGTTTTGCAATGCATGCCTTTCCTTGATCTATGGATTTTGAACATAGTCAATTTCTATTAGTGTCTGGAATGGTCTTATATTACAGGTTGACTCCACTACTGCTTCATAAATGAAGAAATGAAAATAGGCTGGAAATTAAAATTGATGTTTTCTAGCACTTTATTAATAATTGTTATTTTGTCACTTGGGAATTCTTCTGGGTCTTATTCACTTACTACTGAAAAAAATAAACACTAGCATTTGGAAATGTAAAAATTAATTCCTGTTTATGAATGTGCTTTTATCTCAGCTGAAATATTCTATCTGTATATCTTCTGTTAATCATTTCTAGAAACATTTATGAATCCTCTGTTAAGAACCAAGCTACTCATATATTGCCGCAAATAGAAGCTCAATAAGTATTTCAAAGGTAATACATTAATGCACTTGCCCCCAAAATAGATTTGGGAGGATCACAAACATTTACCAAATGATGGCATTGGCTTAAAAATTGTCAGCACCCTGGCATAACAGTTCTTTGATTGAAATGGACTATGAGTCTATATTGAGTTCAGGCTTAACCATATCCATCTGTCTTACATGCATTTCTCCAATGTGCACATGAAACACATTTCATTCAAGTTTGTCTTTTTGATGTAGCACAGTATTATGCCACATGCCATGGCTTTGTATTTTTAATTTCTTGAGTCTACATTTCATCTGTCCCTCCCCAGTGTCCAGTATGTAAAAGGTTCCAAAAGACAGGATAACTTTAAGCAATTTCTGTGGTACCAAATTTTATTGAGATGGTAATTGTAAATGGCGCTCTTATGTTAATTTAAAAAATATGTCTTTATTTTCCACAGATCTGAATATATTTCAGTTAGTAGCAGTACAATTGATAAATGGTTAAAATCAGTGAGAAACTTCCTATGTAAAAAGGGTTTGGAGGCCACATCCGACTTTCCTGACTTCACAAAGGAAGGGGAGAATCCAATTCTGTATCTACCCAAGGATAATTCCCATGAGGCAATGGTCAGGCAAGCCTCTACCCCTTCATCTTGCTTTGTCCTAATCTGACACTAACTGTCTGGGTTTGATAATCTATTGTAGAGGCCACACAGAACGCATGATCTCACAAGGGGTTTATTAGGGAAGCTAGCAGGTTTATTTGTCAGTCAGTTTGTCATACTGTGGTCACTACTGTATTGCGATCATGCTGGAAGCTGTTGTCACTGATATTTCAAATGCTGGTAGGGTCACCCAGGCAAGCAGGGTTCGGTGGAGTTTCAAGTCAAAGAACAGACTACAAAGAAGGAGTCTACTGCCTACTTCAGAGGAAGTGGCTGCTGAGAACCTTGTTCATAGGATGAAAACATTGCTAGACACTGAAATTCTAGTGAAAGGAAGCAGAACATTGTCAGAGATAGTGCCAGCCAGAGTCAGAAGACCCTTGGAACATGGCTGAGGGGGAGCTGCTTTCAAAAAGGTCAGTTCAAGGTCTATCTTGAAGTACAAACTCGTCTGTTGTAGGATTATGTCTATCTGACTTCGAGGAAATTCAACCAATACAATGATTCAACTATATACACAATCACAAAAGCCGGTGATAAAGAAATTGAAGAATTCCACCAAAGTCTTCAAAAATGTATCAAACGTAGTCAAGATGCATTGGTAATTATTGGTGATTTGAATGCAAAAGTTGAAAACAAAGAGAAATTGTCATTGGAAAATATGGTCTTGGTGATAGATACAAAACTGGAGATCACATGAAAGAAATTTGTAAGACCAACAACGTGTTCATAGCAAATACACTTTTCAACAACCCAAATGGAAACTTTATAAATACAGGTGTCCAGAATGCTCAGAAATCTAATTACCTCTATCTATGGGAAGGGATGATTTTAACAGCTAAAAGTAAGTCAATGGTTGACTGTAGAATAGAACTTCAATTGGTGAAATGTGAGTTCAGGTTGAAGCTGAAGAAAATTAAAATAAGTCGACAAAAGCTAAACTATGACCTGGCGTATATCCCTCCCAGAATTTTGAGAACGCCTCAAGAACAGATTCAACACATTAAACATTGAAGATAGAAGACCTAATGAACTTTGGAAGGCATCAGAAACATCATTCATGATCATCAAAAATTCAAGGAAGAGAGAAAAGATCAGTGTAGACATAAGAAGAGACTCTGAAACGTACTCTTCCAATTGTAGACTAGCTAAAGTAAATGGAAAGTGGGATGAAATCAAAGTTCTGAATAGAAAATTTTAAAGGACAGCTCGAGGAGACAAAGCAAAATATTATAATGAAATCTACAAAGACTTAGAAATAGAAGCACATCTGAGACTGAAAGAACTGAAGAAGGGCTGAGCCCCAATAGCATAGTGGTTGAGTGCGGGACTGTGACCCACTGGCGTGGTGGTTCGAATCCAGCAGCAGCTCTCCCGGAGCAAGGCTGGGCCTCCCACTCCCACCAGAGGACAGTGATTGCCCCCCCCCCCCAAAATAAAAATTAAAAAAAGGAACTGAAGAAAAAATTCAAGCCTTGAGTTACAATCTTGAAAGATGCTTTTGGGTAAAATGCTGAACGAAGTAGGAAGCATCAAGAGAAGATGGAAATAAAACACTGTATCAAAAAGAACTAATTGACATCACACCATTTCAGGAGGTAGCATATGAGAAGACTCAAGGGTGCTGAACGAAGAACTTCAAGCTGCATTGAAAATATTAGCCCCAAACAAGGCTCCAGGAATTGATGGAATACCAATGGAAATGTTTTAACAAGCTGTTTAAGCACTGGAAGCACTCACTCATCTATGCTAGGAAATTCAAAAGATAGTTACTTGGCCACCTGCCTGGAAGAGATCCATATTTGCACCTATTTCAAAGATAGGTGACTCAAGACAATGCTCAAATTATGGAACATTTTCATTGATATTGAATGTAAGCAAAATTTGCATAAGGCAATCCAACAATGGTTGCAGCCATACATTGACAGGGAACTTCCAGCCGTTCAGGTGGGATTTAGAAGACATGGAAGAAGAGATAGCATTCTGATGTCAGAGGGGTCTTTCCTCAAAGCAGAGAATATTATAAAGACATTTATTTACTTGTGTTTTATTGACTACGCAAAGGCATTTGACTATGTGGATCATAATAAACTATGGATAGCCCTGAGAAGAATGGAAATTCCACAACACTTCATTGTGTTCAGTGGAACTTGTATACGGACCAAGAGGCAGTTGTGCAAACTGAACAAGAGAATACTACACGATTAAAAAATCATGACATGTGTGTGTGTCAGGGTTGTAGCCTCTCACCTTATTTAATCTGTATGCTGAGCGAGACATCAGTGAAACTGGGACATATGAAGAAGAATGTGACATTAATTGCAGAAAGACGTATTAACTACCTACGATATGCAGATGACACAGCTGTGCTTCCTGAAAGTGAGGAAAACTTGAGGCACTTGCTGATAAAGATCAAGGTTTATAACTCAGTATGGATTATGACTCAATGTAAAGATCAAAATTCTTACAACTATATGAATAGGTAATATAATGTTACATGGAGAAAAATGTGAAGTTGTCAAGAATTTATCTTGTTTGGCTCCACAATCACTCTTCATGCTAGCAATAGTCAAGAGATGAAAAGATGTGTTGCATTAGGTGATTCTGCTCCATGAGGCCTCTTTAGAGCATAGAAAAGTAAGGATGTTACTTTGAGGACTAAGGTGCACCTGACCTAAGCCTTGGTATTCTCCATTGCCTCCTATGCATCAGACTTGATATGTGAGCCTTCAAGAGTCATGTGAAAGTGGGACATTGAACAAAGAAGCCAAAAGAAGTATGGGTGCATTAGAATTGTGGTACTTGAGAAGAATACTGAAATTGTCATGTTGTGCCCCTTAGAGGCCAGGATGACAAGATTTGGTCTTACATACTAGAACATACTTTTAGGAGAGACCTTTCTCTGGAGAAGGAGGAAAGCCCTCAATATGGTGGACTGGCACAAGGGCTGCAACGGTGGTCTCGAGCAAAGGAACCATTGTGGGGATGGCAGAAGGCCAGGCACTATTCTGTTCAATCATGTACAGGGTTGCTCTGGGTAGGAACTGACTTGATGACACACAAGGATCAGAAATGTTAAGGATGCAGTTCACTTTTCCCCACCATCCTTTTTCAACCCTGTTGCCAGACACACCTCTCCTGGTCTCCGGCTTCTCCATCACAACATGAAATATATAAATCTAAATCTATGAAAATTGAAAGTCATCAAAACCAAAATGGAACGGAAGAAAAAAAATTAAGCATTGAGTTGCTATATTGAAGGATTTTAGGCGAACTGTTGAGTGATATAGGAAGCATCCAAAGAAAATGAAGAGAGTACATGAGCCACTGTATAACCATCTCAAGAGGTAATATATAATCAAGAACTCAAGGTATTGAAGGAAGTCCAAGGCCCTCTGAAGACGTTTACAAAAAATAAGGTTTCAGAAATTTACAGAATACCAATTGAAATCTTTCAACAAGCTGCTCGTGAAGCACTAGAAGCACCCTCTCATCTATGTCAATAAATTTGGAAGAGAGCTACCTCACCAACTGACTGGAAGAGACCTATATTTGTATCCATTCCAAAGAAAGGTTACTCCACAGGATGTGGCCATTATTGAAAAATACCATTAATAAGTACTTTATAGTACTCACCTCTAAGTGAGTACTTTAATTTTGCTGACGATAATTTAATACTGGTAGAATCAACCTCTGGGAGCTATAAGAGGTTCAGGCCAGAGTCTGAAGAAGATGTGGCAACAGTGATGTCATTGCTATAGTCAGCGGGATCTTGGCTGAACTAACAGAAAGATTTTTACTTGTGTTTTATGGATTATACTAGGGCATTTGACTATGTGGGCCATAACAAATTATGAATAGTCTTGAGAAGAATGAAAATTCAGAAAACCTCATTGTGGTCATGTGGGCCCTAAACTGGGACCAAAATGGTGTTGTGGGAATAGAACAAGAGAATACTAAGCAGTTTAAAATCAAGAAGTTGTGCGGTAGGGTTGAAGCTGGATTGTTTAGCTGAAGAACATGACATCAGATTGGAGAAAAGCGTATAAGCAACTTGAAATGTGTGAAGGACACAATCTTGCTAGCAGGAAAGGAGGAGGACTTGAGGCACTTGATGAGTGACAAAGACTGTAGTATTCAACATAAATTACAACTAGATGTAAAGAAAGCAAAAATCAGCACCACGATTCCAAAAGTCAGCATCAGAATAAATGAAGGTATCAAGGATTTCATTTTGCTCGGGTATATAATCAATGCTCATGGAAGCAGAAATCAAATAAGATGGCACATTTCCTTGAACAAATCTGCTGTAGAAAAGCAAACATGTCACCGTGAGGACTACGGAGGTCCTGACCCAAGCAGTGGTGTTTTCAATTGCTTCATCAAAATATTGTGGCAGCTGGACAATAAACAGGAAATACTGAAGAAGAGTTGTAGCATTTGAATGATTGTGTTGGCAATAAGTGCTAGCTGTTCTATGGACTATGAGAAGAATATACAAACTTGTTTTCAAGAAATTAGGTCAGAATGCTTTGTAGGGATTAGGACAGCAGGACCTGGCCTCTGTTGCTCTGGACATGTTACCGGGAGGTAGCGGTCTTTGGGAAGGGATATCATGCTCGAGAAAGCAGAGCATCAGTGGAAAAGAGAAAGACTCTCAAGGAGATGGATTGCCACAGTAGTTGGCAGCGATGCGCTCAAATAGAACATCAATTGTGAAGATGCTGCAGGACCAGGCAGCGCTTCTGTCTTGTTGTCCAAAGAGCCTCTGTGACTTGGAGTCCACTTGAGAGCACCTGACAGCACAACAACTTACAATAACCTTCAATTTTTTTATTTTTTTGTTCTTTGCTGAAATTGTTTATGAAGACTATAGATGGGAATTGATTATTATTATTAAAAAACCCTTGGGACATAGGTGAGCATAGCCCATTCTGTCTGTCTCCATGACCGTTCTTCAAGAGAAGGCCAAAATTCAGCCCAGATATCAAACATCATTCCCTGCTCCCCTAGCAATTTTATTAGGAGTTAATCCAGACATCAAACCATTCCATAGTACCCTAATGTCAACCAGTGCTGTGTGACTGCTGCCACATCAGGTTCACAACATTTTCTTCCTCCTTAAAGCCTCCTACTTTCCTGTTCGGGTTTTCTCTCTTTGTAACCTTTACCACATTTCTTTGTTATCTTCCTTCTAACCCAAAGGAAAATGTCTTGTTAGGCACTTAAAGATATGTTTGACTTGGCTTTCGGTTCTAACTTATCTTCTGTGTCTTTCTTTTTTAGGACTCTCTCTTGAATAGGGTGTATGGAAAGTTAAGTTTGCTATTGCTCATTGTTTGTAAAGAAATTATGCTAAAAAAAGAAATTATTCTCAAGTAGTTTTGTTTTTACAGATGTCTTTGGTGATTTCAAATCACACTACATAGGTAGTTGGTTTTGCAATGACTATGACTATCTTGACTCGAAGGACCTGGTTATCTGGCTGCATGTGCTGGTGAGCTCCTGGGGTCTGCGTTACTAAGTGGTGACACTGTAGTTAAACACAGTTATCCTGCAGGGACCCATTTCATAACATTCTGCTCTATTTTGGCAAGTGTTTTAAGCTGGACTTGCCAGGTTTGGGCAGACCCTGGAGACCCAGAAGGTCTATTGAACTTGCATGGATTCCAGGCTTCAGTCATCTTGCTCCTTGGAACGATACACCAGTGTCTCTACTGACTAACATATTTTCACAATTAAAAAGGCTTCACAATGTTTCCAGATTTTATTTAATTTAGCCAGAGGCAACATGTGCTGATGGAATCTAGTTTCTTTCTTTTTAAAATTTGTTTATTTATTAAAAAAATTTTTTTGGAATCTAGTTTCTTGAAGCCATAAGATCTTCTTTATTTTCTTTAGATGTGTTTAGATTTGAACTTGGTTCTAACTCATAGCAACCCTGTGTATGACAGAAGGAAACACTGCATGGTGCCAAGTCATCCATAGAACCCTTACTATGTTTGCAGCCCATCCATCTCCTTGAGATTTCTTCTCTTTTACACTCTCTACCAAAGATGATGTCCTTTCACAGGCACTCCTCCCTCCAGAGTAGAACATGTCTGAAGTATGGGAGATGAAGTCTTCCCATTCTCTCTTCTAAGGAGCACAGTAGCTGTACTTCTTCCAAGAAAGTTTGATTCATTCGAATAGTGCGATGGACTACATTAATACACTCAAGTGTACAACTGATCATGAAGATTGCCCAGGACTGGGCAGTGTTTTGTTTTGTTACACAAATGGCTGTCATGAATGGAGCCGATTAAAATTTAATAAAAACAATAACAGCTACCTTCAATTGAAGAGCCCTGGTGGCACAGTGGGTCATGCCTCGGGCTGCGAACCAAAGGTCAGCCATTGGAAACCACCATTGTTCCACGGCAGAAAGAAGGATCTCTAAGCTCATAAAAAGTTATAGCCTCGAAAACCTACAGGAGCAGTTCCACTCTGCCCTACAGGGCTGCTGTGGTTTGGAATTGATGTGATGAGAGCAAGA
>PVJH01012297.1:54161-65068 GCA_004026705.1 Nesogale talazaci
ACTCGCCAGCTTTGGGCAAGCCCTGGAGACCCAGAAGGTCTATTGAACTTGCATGGGTTCCAGGCTTCAGTCATCTTGTTCAGTCACCTGTTGTTACTGCAGTAAACTCAAGCGTTCCGTGTTTCCCCTCACAATGTCGTGCAGTGCTAATCACACAGAACGAGAGAGACTGGCTGCTCACACAGAGAAGATTGGCATTACCTGGGGTAGCCTCACTTCCTGAGCTCAGTGCAATAACAGCAGAAAAAAAAAAGAATTCCTGTAGGGGGAACCCATGGAGTTCAAACCATATTGTCCAATGGCAACTGCATTTTTCCTTCAGAGCATAGTGTAAGCATAATTATTTAGAGTAAATTTCACTCACATCTATCCACAAAAATTGGATGCAAAATTTTAAAACTAGCTCTAACTGTGGGTTAAGTGCTGGGATGCTCACATCAAGTTTGGCAGGTCAAAACCTCCAACTGTTTCAAAGGAGAAAAATGAGGCTGTTTTCTTCGATAGAGATTGACTCCAGCCCCGGAAACCCCACTTTGTCTCACGGCGTTGCTATGAATTGGAATTCACTTGATGGAGGTGGGTTTTAGTTACCTGGCCCCCCCCCCAAAAAAAATAAAAATCTTGGCTTTCTCTTAGTATCAGTGATGGCAGCTCTTCTTTTCCTTTTACACAATGAGACTTATAACTCACTTTATTTTTCATTTTGTCTTCTTTTAGGCAACTAAAAATTATACTGTAGACTAATATGAGAACACCTAATTTTTTCTCACAAATGGTATATTTTGTCTGCTCCAAAACAGTTGCTTTATATTTCTACTTCTATTTTATTGTATATGTTTTTGTTATAAACGATCTCATATCTTGTGTAAGTATAAATCAAAGTGTAACACTTTTGAAACTGTCCAGGTGGGAGAAAAGAAGTCTATTTCCATTGTCACAAGGATCAGGAACATATATTCTTCAGTAAAGAGAGGCAATCAAACAAAGGATAAAAACATAATTTATAAGAAATTATAAATAGATCCTGGTCCCTCGGTATAATCAGATAACCCTTGAAAGGAACTTGCTGAACTGTGGTTATGGTGAGATGATGAGGGGAGTTTTTCTTTTTAACTCTCCTTGTGTTGCACTGCAAGAGAAGGTTGATCCTCTCTGCTCCTGTAAGGCTTTACAGCCACAGAAAATTGGCATAGGGTCACATATGCGTCAGAATGGATTCAATGGAAGTGGAATTTTTGACTTTGGGTTTATAGGGCTTTGATGGCTCTCTGGTGGGATCGTTTCCATTTGAAAGACTTGACTTTGATACTCTGTTGGTGCTCATGTGTGCAGGAATGGTGCTGATTTCTCTAGAGAAGCAAAACCAGTGACATATCTATGCTCATAGAGGACTAGAAATTGATATCAAGAAACTGGCCCATACAGCTTCAGAGAGGGCAAACCAAGTCCAGTTTACACCTGTGGTTCTGAAGCTAAACTGGAAGCCCTTTTCGACTCATGCTGTCTTGGTGATGCTTTTCTCAAGCATGGCTGAAAGCTGGGAAACTAGAAAATGAACACAGAGGCAAGAGAGCAAAGCTCTATAGCCATGACCTATGAGTGGAGAGACAGATCGGAAGATTAGACATTATGGCTACCAGGAATGGGAGGAAATATCTTGCGCAGCTGGTTCATGTCCCAAGAGATCAGTTGCAGGATCCAGGCCAGCAGGAAGGAAAGGAAGAAAGGA
Organism: Nesogale talazaci; assembly: GCA_004026705.1. Classification (NCBI taxonomy): domain Eukaryota; kingdom Metazoa; phylum Chordata; class Mammalia; order Afrosoricida; family Tenrecidae; genus Nesogale; species Nesogale talazaci. Next base: position 55,891 of record PVJH01012297.1, read on the forward strand.
GCCAGGTTCTTTGCCTCATTTCTTTTGTGACTGTTAAGTAGGTCATGTCCTCAAGGAGGTATCATCAGACTGGGCCCTGAGTGAGAGGTTAGACAGGGAAGCCTGGAATTGTTTACATCATGTAAGGTCTAGACACCTGAAGACCCTGGCCTGTCCAAATTGACATAAAGTCTAACCAGCTCTAATTATCACAGTGCTCCATAGGTTTCAGCAGTGTCCATATTAAGATGACCTAGGAAGAAAGTAGTACTGATTTGCTTCAAACAATCAGTCAATGAAGATGCTATATGGATCAGAACAGTCTGATCCACAGCCAATCGTAGAGGTCTGTAGGACTGGGCAGTATGTCATTCCAATGTGCAGGATGCCCTGTGGCACTGGGAAGCTACTCAAGGGAAGCTACCCACAGTGCTATTTTGAAAAGGATTCTGAGGTTGCATCTGGGTGGAGGAATCATTGTTATAATTCTCTAGTTTTCTGTGTGTCAGAAAAAGAAGGTGCAGCATGCTGGCTACATTTTTTGCTATCTTTGTTACCCATTTGGAGTACAAGTGAAGACTTGCCATTTATACCACAAATATAGTCTTAGGATGTTTTAAAAACCCATGAAGAATATGGTGATGAGCGAGTCAGCTGAAGTAGTCTGGGGGACCTATCATCTTAAATATGTGCAGGGTTACCCATGCTTCTGTGTACAGTGAACGTGGTGATGAACTCTGTGTACATACATGTTCATTATTAGAAACAATGAGGAAAATGGTGAGCATGTAAAGTGCAATTTGATGGAATTCAACAACAGTGCAAAATGTAAAAGATTATAAACTTTTCCCTGGGGAAAGGATTAAAAAACAAGCAAACAAACCTAAAGCTCCAGAAAAGTCAAAGAAGAAGGTGTAATATTTGGCTGAGGTCTGGAAGGCAGCATTTGCTTCAACATGTCATGGAAAAACTAGGTTGTCAAGTTACACAGCTGAAAATTTGTGTGCCAGAAAAACAGAAGAGAGGAGAGAACTTGCTCTCCCTGTGGAGAATGGAGAAGAGTGAGCCAAGTTTGGTTGGGTTGAGTTGAACGCTTCCCCAGGAAGGGCTCTCGATTTCCTTTTACTCCCCTGACCTCTGCTAGTCTTGGAACTTAAGTTAATTGGCCAGTGAAGGTTTATCCAGCATAAAACTAACTTTTCCTTTTTTTAAAACCACGTTTTTTTGTATTACAGTTGTTTAGTAATTATTTTCAAATATCACAACTTTTATTAAATTGTTTTTCTTATTAACGACTCTGACCCATCTTAAGGTCTTGGAACAATTAACCAACTGTTCCAGTCCTGTAAGTCTACTGTACAAATAGATCATTTTGACCTTGACAATCCTGTTTCATGTCATGCAAGTCAGGCGAATTTGAGAAATTAGCATTCTCTTTTCAAGGATTCACCCACTCACTCACTCATTCACTCACTCACTCACTCATTCACTGCCACAGATTTAAAGCAGCACCTCCTTACCCCCCATTCCCCATGGATTTCTGAGACTGTCACAGGTATCAAAGCCCAGTCTTTGTCCCAAGGAGCAGCTGGTAGTTTTAACTGTTGGCCATGAGGATCACAGCCCAACCCATAACCACTATACTACCAGACGCTCAAGGATTAAACAAGGGTAAAGATTATATCATTTGTTCTGCAAACAAAGTGCATAACTCATATTAATGGACAGAAAAAGCCATAGTATTTACTTTGAAGATGAAGAAACAGGTTTATAAATCCATAAATAATTTATAATCAGTATGCATTATTAGCTAATCAACCAAAATAGAATCTCTAAACTCTGGAAACAGAAATTTATAAAATACTACTATTTGTTAAATCAGATTGGTGCAGAAATCTGAAATAAATAGTTTTTTCAATTCCTCCCTTTTTTTGTGTGGATTCAATTGATCTAAATAATTAAGCTTTATGCATTAATATACTTTAGTAGAATCAGATTTCACTAAATTTTCCAAATTGGCCTTCTGGAATCCCATTTCCCTCTCTCATTGGTTTGAGGTCTGAATTTCCTCCAAATTATGTGCTATGTATTTGCTAATACTCTTGTACATACTTATAAGCATATTGGGATGACCTTCAATCTTATCTTTTAATAGTTACTTTACATTTTGTTCAGATTTGCCTTATGGGAGCATATTTGTCAATTGAGTACCCTCCAGAATAGGACTTCCTCATGATTTTTAGTGACAGTGAAGGTGCTTCATTCTTCTTTGTTTTGAAAGTATTTTGTTATTTATTTATTATTTAAAAAATTGAAATCATTTTATGGGGGGCTCTTACCGATATTATAGCAATCCATAAATCAATGTGTCAAGCAAACTTGTACCTATGTTGCCATCATAATTTTCAAACCATTATCTTTATACTTGAGCCCTTATTATCAGCTTCTCTTTTTCCCTCCCTCCCTCCTCCTCCCACCCAGATTTTTTTTTAAATTTAGAACTCACTCATGTTTTATTCCCACTTCTTTTTACCCCCAATGATTTTATTGGGGGCTCTTGAAACTCTTATAACATTAAATACTTCATTTGTATCAAGCATATTTGTATACTTGTTGCCATCTCCATTTACAAATGTTTTCTATTTAAGCCCTTGGTATAAGCTCCTTTTTCCCCCTCCTTTTTTTTGGGGGGGGCATCACTGCCCTCTGGTGGGAGTTGGAGGTCCAGCCTTGCTCCTGAAGAACTGCTGCTGGATTTGAACTGCCAACCCAGTGGGCCACAGGCCTCCTCTCAACCACTATGCCACTGGGACTCAGCCCCCCTCCTTTTTAAAAAATAAATCATTTTATTGGGGGCTCATACAACTCCCATCATGAACAATACATACATCAATTGTATGCAGACCATATTTGCACACTTGCTGCCATCATCACTCTCAAAACATCCTCCACTTAGGCCCCCAATACCAGCTTCCAATATTTCCGCTGCCTTCCCACATCCCCCTCATGAACTCTTAATAATTTACAAATTGTTTTTACTTTTTCATATCGTACACTGTACTTCCCTGTTATTTGTACTTCAGAGAGTAGGTTATATTTAGACCCCTGAAAATGGTTCCCTCTTTCTGTTTCACCTTCCCTCCACCCTCCCAGTATCACCACTCCCACCACTAGTCCTGAAGGAATCATCTATCCTACATTCTCCATGTTTTCAACTCAAGTGTACATCTCCTGATCTAGCTGGATTTTTCAGGTAGAACTGGGATCATGATAGTGGGTGGGAGGAAGCATTTGAGAACCAGAGGAAAGTTGCATACCTCATTGTTACTACATTCTACCTCGAATGACTCATCTCTTCCCTGCAACCCCTCTGTAAGGGGATGTTGCTTTAACTATTGATGGGCTTTGATTCCCCAATCTGTACTCCCCCTCATTTATAATGATATCATTTTCAGTTCTTTGATGCCTGATATCAGATCCCTTCAACAACTTGTGGTCACACAGGCTGGTGTGCTTCTTCCATGTGGCCTTTGTTGCTTCTGAGCTGGATGGCCACTTATTTACTTTCAAGCCTTTAAGACCCCGGATACTATATCTTTTGATAGGCAGACACCATCAGCTTTCTTCACCACTTTTCCTTATACACACATTTGTCGTCAGCAATCATATCAGTAAGATGAGCATAAAATATTATGATTTTTAGTTCTTGAAGCCTGATATCTGATCCCTTGGACATCTCGTGGTCCCACAGGCTGGTGTGCTTCTTCCATGTGGGTTTTGTTGCTGCTGAGTTAGATGGCTGCTTGTTTACTTCCAAGCCTTTAAGACCCCAGATACTATATCTTTTGATAGCTGGACACCACCAGCTTTCTTCACCACCTTTGTTTATGCACAAATTTGTCTTCAGTGATTGTGTTGGGAAGGAAAGTATCATGGAATGCCAATTTAATAGAACAAAATGTTCTTGCACTGAGGAAGTACTTGAGTGGTGGTCCAATGCCCATCTGCTGTCCTACTACTAACCCTATAAGTATATGCACGTTGATCTATTTCCCCATTGTCATAGTTCTCTTATCCCTGAGCTGATCATCACCACCTCCTTTCCCCCTCTTCCCCATCTCCCATGCCCCCCACCTCCTGGAACCATCAGTCCATCATTTTTGCCTCAAAACTGTTCATCTAGCCTATCTTATCTAGATAGACCTGCAGAAATAACAATATGTAGAAAAAAGGCATCCTAAAATGAAGCAACCAAAGAAAATAAAACAATGATAACAACAAAAAACCCAATGTTCAATATAGATATATGTAAAGAAAAACCAATATAAAAACCTGTGAATAGTTCAAGGTATGTTTTCTGACTTCCAGAAGTGTCCCCTGGTTGAGTGCCACACCCTGGCCCCAAAGTATATCCTTGGCACTCCATTGGGAACTCTGTGCTCTGTTGCATACCCTCAGTGTTTTGCCATGGTATGGTTGCATCAGACGGTATAATCCTGACCCTGTTCCTCAATTGTTGACCCCAAAGGGTCTTGTGTCTGTGAGGGAAGCCATATTTCATAGTGGGGCTGGCCCTATGATCCTCTCTGTGCATTGGCTGTTCTGACTGAGAATATCATCCTGAAGGCTCGGTGGGCCAGTATACACTCCATTCTGTCTTCCTCCCCCTTCATTTGTTCTTGTGTGCTCTGGTCAGGAATATCCCACTCCCCAAGTTGCAACTTCATTGCTGACCTCCAAAACAAACTCCCCTGGGGAAGAGATGGCTGCCCCCGTAGTTGGGTTGGGGTTGTACGTTCAGACCCCTCCACTGGAACACCAGATTTAAGTTTGGTCCCTCTTTCCCTGAGGAGATATAAACAATACACTTCCCTTGGGTGGGTTAGCACCACATTCCCTCTTTACACATCGCTATCTGCCCCATCCACCATCTGTCCCCCTACTCCACTTGGCTACCATATGTAGCCCTGGATTTGGTCTGGCCCTTGCCAAACTACCTGAGTGTCCCCCCAGGTATTTCTGTATATAGTAGCTTTTTCTCAATGCCCCTTTTCCATTTTTTAAAATTAAGCTCACCTCAGTGGACTCTTGTTGTACCTGCCCTTTTGCACTTGGCTAACTTCAATTAGCATAATTTCTTCCAGTTCTTCCAATGCGTTGATGTGCTTTATGTGTTCATCACTGCTTTTCAGTGATGAATAGTACTCCATTGTATGTATGTACCACAGTTTTTTAAAAAAAACTTTTTATTTTTTATTTCTTTTTTTGGGGCCATCACTGCCCTCTGGTGGTCGTGAGAGCTACCCAGCCTTGCTCCTGGAGAGTTGCTGCTGGATTTGAACCGCCAAGCCTGTGGGCCACAGCCCTACACTCAACCACTATGCCACCGGGGCTCAACCCTGTGCCACAGCTTTTTAATACATTTTTCAGTTGATGGAAATTTGGGCTGCTTCCAACTCCTTGCAATTGTGAACTGTGCTGCGATGAACATTGGGCACAGATGTCTGGTCATGGCTTGTTGCTTGTCTCTTTTGGGTAGATGCCCAGTAGAGGAATTGCTGGGTCATATGGTCGCTCAATTTCCATCTGTTTTAGTTATTGTCAAATTGATTTCCATAGTGACTGTACATACCTACAGGTCCACCAGCAGTGGATAAGACTTCCTATCTCCCCACAGCCTCTCCAACACTTATTGCTTTCTGATTTTTTGAATTGGGCTCTCCTTGAGGTTGTTAGCTGGTATCTTATTGTTGTTTTGATTTGCATTTCTCTTATGGCTAATGATCGGGAACATTTTCTTGTATGTTTATTGGCCATTCTGATTTTTGCCTCTGTGAAACTTCTGTTCAGGTCCTTTGCCCACCTCCTCAATGCACAGTTAGTTTTGTTCCTTTTGGAAGGTATCAGGGTATTGTAGATTTTAGTAATAAGACCTTTATCTCATTTGTCATTGCTAAAGACGTTTTCCCAGTCCACCCCACCCAGTTTTGAAAGTATTATAAAGAAAAAGTCATAGTATATAGGAAAAGTGTTTAAGGTCTACATTGATGATTTATATTTTTTATTTATACTTAGTCACTCAGAGATTATTTTTTAGCTTTCATCCCTCTTAGCTCTGGACAGTCATACTTTCAATTATGAAAGCATATCTCTCAGTAACAAGTGCATTTTTTAAGTGGTGAGGTTCTGACTTTTAAGTCACGATACTGGAGAAACTTTGTAAAAAGTATTTACAGATTCTAGCTGTGCTGTCATTTTGGCCTTTCATGGCATACTGAAGAGTTCCAAATCTTTTGCCATTGCGTTGATACTGATTCATAGTGACACTATATAGTTTTTTTGAACGGTGTACATTTTATAAATATGACTTTCTCATTACTCCTTGAAATTGGTTCTCCAGCAGTTATTTAAGACCAATAAGTAAAATTTGTTACAGATGAAATCATGTTCTTTGTAAGAGTTAATTTGAAACCAAAATCAGGTCAAATGACTCACTAGAAATTCAGCAGCCACAGGAAAGAAAAGAAAACAAAGGTGCAATAAAAACAATCACTGAATTAATTCAGAATTTAGACAAATCTGTGTCTTAGTTCATGCTACAGATACTTTGGGAAACCCCTTCACAGTAAAACTTTTCTTTCCAATTGTCAACTGTGTTTTGACTTGCTACCTTATTTTGTTGCTATTGGCCCCGATTGGATTCATGCAGTCTACTTCTGTTCTTCTATAAGACCTTTTCTAAAACCAAACTGAATCGACTGCCATGAGAATGTGTCTTCATATGTGTGATTTCTTAGTGAGACATCAGCATTATCGGCTCATTGTTTTAAATAAAAAGTACAAAATAGCTATCTGGAAGCAAGACCATGGCCTTTGTCGCATGGGGAATAAAAGGCATTTCCTGGGTTGCAGATGTTCTTGCTTACAGGATAGAAGATTCACTGTCTGTCATTTTTCATATTTTCCCCCATCCCTTCCCTTCTTTTTATTTGTATTGCCTGCTTTCTTTCCACAATACTTTAGGGTTTATACTTTTCAGCTTGAATTCAATTTCACATAATTCTGAAGCCTTGGCCATATGCCTTGGCTGTCAGGCCTTCAAAAGTTAATGGTCAATCAAACTAGAAGACAATAGAATGTTTGGAGGCCACTCATAGTTCTTCCTAGAAAATGTCCCATCATCACCATTCACAGAGACGCTTATTTAGATGTTAATTTCTAGAAGACTAGGCACAGAGGAAGGCACAAAGATTTTAACCCACCAGAAACCTAAACTATAACATAGAACTTTCAAATTGAGTGCAAGGACACATGCTTATTTTGGAAAACAGAAGCAGGACAGGTTCCCTTTCCTGTACCCACCTTTAGCCCCCAGGACGCCTATTGATTTAGATGCCTCTTTCCCCCTTTAGTTGGTCAGTATTTGCACAGCAGAGAAGATTTAATTATCTTTGGAACTAGAGTCTAGCCCAGTTTGTAGCATATAAAATGGGCAATAAGTGTTTGCTGAATTGAACTGAATTGAATCTTTTGTAGTTTTTGAGCAGTAACTGGAACTAATACTGTCATACTTGGGATTGAAAATGCTATTATGAAAATTAAAACAGTCATATTTCTCCTGATGAGGTATTAATGTCTATTTAACTTGAACAGAAAAAGGCATCCTTTGGGGGAGAGAATGAGGTAATACAAATATTATTTTGCCATGAAATGATCCAGAGAAGTTCTGGGGAATTCTGAAGTTAATGCCACGGGTAGTATATAAAGAGCTGTTTTCAAAAGTATGTCAACTTTCCCAAAATATGAAGTCATTGCATTTGATGCTAACTGACTAGCTTGCAAAATTCACCTTCTGGAACAATCAGCTTAGATTTTTGAGAGTTGGAACTTCATGAACGTGTACACACACACACACACACAAATGAAAGCCCAAAAAAACACCACACTTGAATTGGAGAGATACAGTAAAAGAAGTAATTCCAACCGTGTATGTTGAAATGCATTTTCTGTGTACTTATATATTTTAAAATGCTCCATCAGAAGCAAAAATGAGACACATTCAATGGTACAGGAAATGTATATCTGTACTGTTTTTGCCAATTATATGAGTAAGAAATATTCTTTGTAAAACTTTTAAGCAAGATACCCCAAACTAAATTCACTGCTATGATTCTAACAAATAGAAAATACCATATAAAAAGCAAATTCATGGTGATAAAGTTAATGACTTGTAGTGACCCTGTAGGACCGACTAGAAGTCACCTTTTGGGTTTCTAAGGTTGTAAGTCTTGAAGGGATGGAGAAGAAAGCTTCATCTTTCTCCCTTGGAGCAGCAAGTGAGTCTGAACTGCTGACCTTGCAGTTAGCAGCCCAACTCACACCCCACCATGCTACTAGGGCTCTTCCCCCACCCTTTTTAAAAAAGGTTTTATTGTGATTTAGGTGAAGGTTTACAGAACATACAATCAGTCTTACATTCAATAATACATTCACACTTTGTTTCAACTCACCCATTGTAGTCCTCCCAATATATCATCACTTAATTCACCTTTCTCCTCAGAGTTCCCGTTTCCATTTCTCCTTCTTTCCTAACCAGGACTACTTTTTACAGCAAAATAGAGGCTTTGAAATGAAAAGTGAAATAATATTCTTTATAAATGATTCTCAAAAAACTTACCATTAGCAGTTTCTGATACATCCTTTCAGAAGTTTTTCATGTACAAGGGTAAAGTAAAAAATAATTGTTACTAAAGTTTCAGTTCATAAATGCATGCATTTATTCCAAGCAAAACATGTACAAACTGTCTCCATGATGAGTGAATGAATGACTGGGGATGAGCTCTCTCAATGCTACTCTTATATTAGTCTCATTAGGGTGCTTTCAAAGAAAACATCCAATCAAAATCATGACTTCTAATGGGATCTGCTGGGCTAGTTAAATTCAAAGCAGAGACCCACTCAAGGGTTATGGAGATTATTTTCCCAGGACTCCAGATGGGTAGTCTTGAGAAGTTGAGAGTATGAACTCTATGAAAAGGTCAACATGGTAAATTGTTGAAATTATACCATGTAGCACTTATATTCAAACAAACCCATCGTCAATTCTGATGCATAATGACCCCCCCATAAGGTTTCTGAGACTACTGTATGTACTCAAGTATAAACTGACCTGATTATCAGCTAAGACATCTAATTTTAC
>PVJH01012298.1:0-64995 GCA_004026705.1 Nesogale talazaci
GAGAGACCCCGAGAAGCCAGTCTCTATCCACTGAAGGGCCACCTGGGTATGGCATCAACCTTCCTTGCTGCAAGGGTTAGACCAGACCTGGACTCTTGTTCCCATGCTTGTGCAGAGGTGAGTGTGTCACACACACACACACACACACACACACACACACACACTCACACACCGGGCAGGTCAGTTACGGAAGACATCACACCTGACTATCCCTCCCTGAAGCTCTCAGAGGAAAGACCTGCTTCCCTCTGTAGGGACAGAAGCCCAGAGCTACTTACTACCTGAAGAACGCTATTTGCACAGGAGTTCCAGAACCTGGGAGAGACTGAGAAAATGGAAGGGGAGAACCCCCAGGGATCCCAGTTTCCTGGCAGCAGCCCTAGCCCTCAGGTGGTCCTGCACGATTTGGTTTCTGAGTACATAGACTATCCTCCTCCTCTTCCTCCATCCCCCTTTTCTTTGTTGTTCCCCTATCCTTCCCTCCTTCCTCCTCTTTCTCTTCCTCCTCTCCCTTCCTTCTTCTTTTGCTTAAAGTGACCAGACATCCCGCTTTTTAACAATTCAACAATGTCCCACGGCATTTTAAAATTAAATATATTACGACACTATTTATGCATTCTATGAAAATTTTTGTTGCTCCTATAGACCAAATTTTTAATCAAGCACCCCCCACCCCGCCATCAATGGTGTCCCACTTAAAATCTGGTCACTTTAGCTTAGTCCAGACCAATGTGGATTTCCATCATTGGCAACCCCAAAGTCCTGAATCACATAGGGTAGGAAATGATGCAAAGATGCCGGTGTCAGCAAGAACCAGAGCCACAGAGGCACCAGGTCAAGGTGCCCTGCACTGGAACATGACAGCCACATCTACTTACTCACCTCCCTCCCCCACCAAGGAACTGAAGTCCAATCGGGTCCTTTTGTATTTGCCCACGCGCATTTTGAAGGCGAGGGTTGCGGGATCAGATTAGGATTTGAGGGGAGCATTTCAGGGAGCTGAAGAGAAGCAAGCGTCAAACGTGAATTTTAAGCAGAGCAGTGCCAGCAAAGCCAACACAATGGTCACCCCCAAAATGTGAGCCTGTTTTAAAGAGTATCAACCTTCTTTAAAAAAAAAAATTCTGAATCTAGTGAAGCTTATTCCAGAGCGAATTCATCATTGCATTCTTCACAAAGAAAGTTTAAGGTGAGAGAAGGCGAGCGTCCATGAAGTTGGTTCAGCCACCCGGGATGCATATTTATGAATAGTGATGGTTTCCCGAAGTTTGCCCCTGCCACTAGAAGCCGGCAGCCCACCAGGAGGATGCTGTGCAGAGAGCCATCTCCGAGGATAATTGCCTGTCAGCGCAGCTCACTCCAGAGGAACAGAACCCCTGAGACAACGCCTGGGTTTGCTGTCTAATGTGCAGACAGAAGACTGGAAGCTGGCCTTGAAGAAATTGCTTTTAGACTTTCAAGTTGACAGGACATTGGAGGGTCTTAACTAGAAAGACCTGGGATGGCCACAGAAACTGTAAAGGACAGAGCAGAACTGAACTCGAAGGTTTTCAAGGCAGCGTATCTTTATAGGAACAGACTTCTTCTCTCTCCTGTGGTACAACCGGGAGATTCCTCCAATCAACCTGTCAGCCGGCAGCCCAAGGCTTAACCCAGAGTCACCAAGGTTTTCTTTTCCCCACACACATTTCTTTAAAAAAGGGGCGTTACTGCAGCAAGATGCTTCTCATTGAATATGCAAATGGGAAAAACAAATGATAAGATCTGTAATTTCCCACCCAAAGAGAATATTTAAACAATGTTGTATCTCCTTCCAGCTTTGGTAGATACATATATTTACACACACGATTTCCGCAAAATTGGTTTTAGTCTGTAAATATTTGCTTTGTAATCTACTTTCTCTTAACAGCACAGCATTTTTCATATTTATTTAAATGGTCTTCTGAAGCGTGGTTTTTAATGGCTGCAGAATAAGCCGTTGCAAGGATAACATCATTTCTTCAATTAGTCCCTCTTGTCGACCATTTGTCGACTACATCCCTGACTACACTTTTTTTTTTTTAACTGCTCACGCAGTTTGAAACTACCAGCAGCGATGAGTGTGAAAGACTGGGCTTTCCACTCCCTAAACAGTTACAGACTTGGAAACTCACGGGGGTCTCTCTGAAGCAGCGTTGATATGATGGCAGTGAATTTAGTTGAAGGGAGCTATTTACTCCACAGCCGGCAGTTCAAGACCATCAGTCACTCCTTGGGAGAAAAACAAGCGTTTCTATCTCTGTAAAGCTCTTCAGGCTCAGCAGAACCACTGGGGCAGTTCTAATCGGACCTACAGGGTCACCATCAGTCAGAATTGGCTCAATGGTCATGAGATGAACTAAATAATATTGTGAGAACTATTCCTCGAGATAAAACTTCATGTACCTCTCTGGTTATTCCTTTTAGAAAAGTGATAAGAATGAGAATGGCGTAAGTCCACCCTGGAAACGACCAATTCATACCTTCTCCTTCTCCCTTTGTGGCAGGTAGATAAACTGCTGTCAATTCAAAAAGGGGTGGCGTCCAGCCTGTAAATGAGACCATAGCCAATGAAACCTCTGTGTTGGTTTGGCCTTCTCCTGAGGATTCTGGGAACTCCTAGCTTCCTCTCTGGAGGTAGAAGATACTCTGCTCCACATTCCTGTTGACAAGCCACATGGAGTGACACTGATGGAGCCAGAGAACCCATGTGGAGGCCTATGCCAGTGCTGAGATGCTTCCACTGCCACTGGATCCACGAGACTTTCTACACACTGGGCGGTGATCTTCCCGCATTCAGCGTCATTGCTTGTGTTGTGTCAATCTGAAGAGGAACTTTTAGATTGGTATCAGACTTTGGGGCTAATATCAGACTTACAGACTTGATCTGGATTAGGCTGGGATGTTTTCTTAATAGACAGTACTCTTTGATATCAAGTTCTCAACCACAGACATTTGTTTGGTCTGGATTTGTTTCTCTGGTCTCCCTAGACTAACATACTCCTCAAACCTCCAACACCTCCTTTTCTCCTCACTCTCAGTGGGCTGTCTGGCCTCGTCACTTCTCTGAGGGAACAGCATCAGAAGAGAACCAGAAACCTGCCTGAGCTGGACCCAGAGGCTACTTCTTCCTTTTACAGGCTAATGTCAATCCCTCTACATGGGTACCAAATCCCAACCTCTCTTGTCCGCTCAAGAGTTCTCCTCCTATCTCTCCCCTCGTCATCAGTGTTGCCTTGGCTAGATATGTCTCCCTCCCATCTCATGCACATTGATCTCCTCGATTAGTTCCCGGATGCGCTAGTACCCAACAGACGAAGTGTTTTGTCCTTGGGCGCCATTGAGTCGTTACCAACTCATAGAGACCCCATTGGTATTGACTCTTACCAAGCCATGTTCACCAGAGGGAGGCACTGCCTGGCTTTCCTTCCTCCTCCTCATTGTTCCTATGTTTGAGTCCATTGTTGCTGCAGCTAGCATGTCCACCCATCTCATTTTTTTTTTGCTGCCCTCCACTTTACCAAGTTTGTGTGGCCTTCTCTGGGAACTGGTCTCTGATAAGAGGCCCAAAGTACATAAGATGAAGTCTCTCCATCCCTGCCTCTGAGGAGCCTTCTGACTGTACTCATAACAAAACCAAGAGAGTATCAGAGAGTTCTCGAGGTCAGGTATGTAAGGTGGGTCCTGGAGGGTAAAACCAGTTGTCTGTGAGGAGAAGCTTCCTCCAGAGGCCCTAGGAAGTGACCTATTCCCTAGCCCCTCCCGGACTTCCTCTTCTCAGGGCCCCTTCCTCCATCTTCAAATCTCTCTGATGTGCTGATGAGTGAGTCTCGCCATCATTAGTGATTGATTACCTTGGGCTCTCCCCAACACTGCAGAATAGCTACTTCATCACAGATCCTCAAGGAGCTCACACCCACTATCTCCCTTCTGCCATTTAAGGTTAGTCACAGGTTCTGGGGACTAGGATGGAGAATTTCTGGGGCCATTACTCTCATTTTATCTGCCCTGGAACCCACCTCAGAGGATCTTTTGCCCCACCAGTTTCCCGGTCTTTTCAAAGCCAAGAACCCTCCTTGATGCCACCCCATGATCAAGTCTCAGTTGGGATGTAATGGGATGTAATGGGAGAATGGGGTGCTCCCCACCACCACCACCACCCATGATGTTGGCTGGTCCTTCTCAATTCCTCCACCTACATATCCCCACTTGATCATTACATGTATTCTCCCAGGACCACTTCTTTATCTGTGCTGGTATCTGAGTGGCCTTATTGGCTCCTATGGTTTCAAATACTACTCACTTACTGGGCAGGCTGCTCTGGCTATTTCCTAGGGACTCACATTCTCAGGCCCTCCCAGCACCCCTGCTATGGTCCCCACATCCCTGCATCAGAGAGCTGCTTGTTCCCTCCCTGGAGCCTACAGACTTCCACTGAAGCCTGAGGATCTCCTGAGACCTCAGCTGGAAGGGAGTGAACTGGTGGCTGAATGGGAACAAGTCAATGTTGACAACAGATGGTGGTGATGGCTCTGTCCTTCAGAGTCCATCATTCACCCCCTGCACCCATGGTGACTCCTCCTCTTCTACTGGCCAGGTCAGCAGTCCAAAGCATTGCGAAGACTCCACCAGGGCGTCTTGGTTCCTTATAGATAGCTTGAATGAGCACAAGCTCCAGACCGACCTCTTGTGGACTTCAAGAAGACGCCAGGGAATCCTTGGGGTATCAGAGTTTCTCGCTGGGTGGGAAATACCAACAAACCACAGGAGAAGCAGATTTGTGGTGTGGCACCAGCGCCCTGAGAGCGAAGCAGACATGGGCTCTGGTTTGAGTTCAGCCTCTCCGGTCCACCTTCTGGAAAGTGCTCTCTGTCCGCATCCCTCACACAGAGTCGGAAAGCTGTCTGGGCTTCCAGCCATCTCGAGAGAGAATCATTAACCCTTCTGTGTGGCCGCGGTCTCCGGGGCCCCTCACCTGCAGCAGGTGATATGGGGCTGCTGCAGGCAGGGGAAGCAGTGCCCAAAGCAGCTGGTGCCGGGAGCCTCTGCCTCGGTAAGTTTACATGACTGGGGTTCATGTGGGAAGCCACTGTTGGCTCCACTGTGCAGGGCCACCTGCCGCTCTCTGGGGAGAGAGATGGTGGGGCGGTGCGGTGCTGGGTGCAGTGTGTGTGTTGGCCTCAGCTGTTCATGGGCACCTTCAAGGTGCACCCAACACCAGAAACCCCCAGAGGGTCCTAAATAACCCTGACATTCTAGTTCTACCATCCCAAACTGACGCTCCGAGTGTGGGGGGAACCTATTTAAGCAGTGTGTGTGTGTAGAGAGAGAACAATCTCCTGTCTTCTAGTAAAAGCACAGGGGACAGGTTTGAGATGCTATACCATGAATAGAGGGGACCCAGGCCTAAAGGGTCAGTGCATTCACAGCAGCGGACAGGTCCACTGCTGGTGACCATGAGAAGGACACTGTGCAATTTGAATCCCGTGCATGTTTCTCAGCTATGACTTGCACCTGCTTGAGCAGGTGATGTGTTGGGGTCCCAGGCGCTTCTCTGGACTCCAGTCTCTACAGAAAACGGCTTGAAGCATGCTGAGGGTAATTCCAGAACAGGAGGCCACACACCGACCGGAGTTCTGATTACAATTAGATAGCTGTGACGCTACAAAAGACACATTATCTATATAATTTATGATCCTCCTGGACCAGACCCAACATCTTAAAAAATGCAACATTTCAGTACCGTCTGGGAGGTTTGCCCAGCAAAATTATGTATAAACAAAGTCTTTTATTGACTCTCTGCGATGCAAGTGGAATCAATTATATATTAGTGTTGTCTTTGTCAGCACGGCTGAATGCGATCCAGCTAAAGATCCACATTGCATCAATCATTTCGGGGTAATTTCCCCAGGGGCCGCATGGGGCCGGGCAGGGAGCGGCGGTAGGTGTTTGTTGCGTGCGGTGTTTGTTGCGTGCCGGTGTTGGCCCTTTTCCGAGTGGGAGTCAGCCCTTTTCCTTCGGATACTCCAGGGAGATCCGCCAGGTTCTGGGAACTTGGCAGGAAGACTTGCCCTGGAGGCTTCCGCAGCGGGGGTGGGTGGGAGGTGGGCAGGGAAGACGGAGGAGGAACCAGGTGATTGCAGTCTGGCCACGCGCTGTTTTCACATAGAGGGCTCCTGCAACACCAGAATGCAACGTACAGGAATGATTGCCTTGAGGGAGGTATCACTGGAGGAAATAAAGGCTCTCTTTCAGAAAGGCGGCTGCCCTCCCGTGCTGAGATGATGTTCTGTGGGCGAATCTCTCAGAGACCAGCAACGCAACATCTCTGGAATCCATAGTGTGCCCACATCTGAGCTACGATAGCCTCTTTGTCCACATAACACGTGCCAGTTAAACTTGGGGAGAGTCCCAGTGGACGGGAAGGAGGCTTTTGGAATGGAACCTTGGTCATGCTCTTGACCTGGCGGGTGGCTGAGATTGCAGAAACGTGTGCTGTGGGCACTTAGCTGTAGGGGCCTCATGCATTCACAAAATGAGGAAGACGGAGAGAGGGTGTCTGCAGAGAAAGCGGGAGCCATCCCAACCAAGGAGACATTCGAGGGCAGCCTCTTTCAGGAAGGAACAGAGTCAGAGAGGAAGGCTGATGTTAGAGCTCATAGCCACTGACATTTGGTGAGACTGATTCCTTCTGGCACAGAGCTTACAGTGGCAAACACCGAACCCAGCTCTGTGGTAAACTTGGCCCCGAGAAGAAGAGGTATGGAGGGTGGGGTTGATCTAGGATTGGTGATGCACTCTCTGAGCCCCAAGGAATCTTACATGTGGACCTGGTACTAAGATTCTTAGCATTGTTGTGGCAGAAATACCAAGCCTGGATGGTTTCCAAAGGAGTCCTAGTGGCACAGCCTGTTAAGCAGGGGGCTGCCAATGACAGAAGATTCGACTTTGCCAACCACTCCCTGATAGACAGATGTGGTAGCCTGCCCTGATCGAGATTTACAGCCTTGGAAGTCCATGTGCGGTGGTTAACATCATATGGTGTCAATTGGAGAGGATTATGAGTGAAGGGGTACAGTCTGGTCTGTCAATCATGATATAACCAATGAGGCCTCGGTTTGGGCATGGCCTTCTGAGAATTCCAGGAACTCCTTGATTTCCTCTTTGAAGGTGGGAGACATTTCTCTCTGTGCACTCCCCAGACGATGTTTTACTGATAAGACACATGGCGCTACGCCCTAGGATCTGGAGAAGTCACGTGGATCTAATGCACCCAGACCTCTGGAGCTGGAGAAGCCACGTAGAAACCCCTGCCAGCACTGAGATGCTTACAATACCACTGGATCCACAAGACTTCCCACCTCCTGACCTGTGATTTACCTGTGTTCAGTCTCATTTTACATTTTTCATGAGTCTGAGGAGGACTGTATAGATTGGTTTTGGACATATGGGCTATATCGGACTTATGGACTTGATCTGGATGGATTGGAATGTTTTCTCAATATTCAATTACTCTTGTATATAAAGCTCTTTCTCATACACATGTATCTGAATTTGTTTCTCTCGTCTACCTGGACTAATAACCCATGGGACAGTTCTCTGCCCTATCAGGTCAGAATGAACTCTGAGTTGAGTTGGGTTTTCCAGAAAAACAAAACCCAAGAATTGTGGTGTGTGTGTGTGTGTGTGTGTTGTCTATAGGAAGAGATGTGTATCGAGAAGTGGCTTACACAGTTGTAAGAAATAGTCCAGTCTGGTTCAAGTCTAGTCCTTTGATGGCTTCTGGAATTGGCAGGCAACACAATAGACACTCATAGAAGCAAACCAGGATAAAAATATCAGACAGCAGAGGGCACCAGCTGGTGGATGCCAGGTGGTCCCAAGTTGGCTGAATGAATATACTCTCAGTAGTCCACCGACGGATCCTGGGATCAGCAGGTGTTGCAATAGGAGATCCAGGAACCAGATGCAAGATCCAGCTTCAGCAGGAGGGGATAAGTCAAACAGGATGTCAATCCCCTAGGTCTCTGAGGTTTATGACACCAAGGAGCTGTGACCAGGTTACATCACAATGGATAGGTTGACCTCCTTACCTAAGTCTAGTTGACATAACTCTCATCGACTCTGGTGGGTGAGTAACATTAAAGGAGAGAACTTATTTCTCATTGCTCAGGAGGCACAAGTCCAGATCAGAGTCTTGGCTGAGTGGATTCCTTCCCTTCTGGCAACCTAGGGTCCCTTGACTCCTTTTCTGCCTTCATATGGTGCCCATCTCCCCATCCCTCCATCAAGCTCTGTAGGAGAAGCAGGGGGGTATCTTAGGGTCCACACCACAGGTATAACCTCAACATCCTGATTGATTACGTGTACTAGATTGTATTGTGGATGACAGCAATAAGATAATTACTTTATGTCCTATGATATGATGGCAATCCATTTTGTTTATGTTTTTATCAATAATTCTATCATTAGGTCCCTAAAAATGCCCAATAAATGTCTGCTGACTAATTGAGCAATAGACAAACGGGAGCTATGCTAATTCATGCATATTGGGGCTTAATAACTTACTATGAAGTCAGTGAGGTTTTAGGTGGGGATTTTTCCCCCCGGTGAAGTTGTTGCTGTGGCTGACAGCAGTCATGGGCATCTGATGGCCCCTGACACATGGTGACCCCAGGCACAGCAGACTAAACGGCTGCCCACTTCTATGCCAGCCCCATGATTGGTTGGGTCTCCATTGCCACCCACGGGCTTCCATGGGTTGAATTTCAGAAGTTGAGAGGCAAGCCTTACTCTCTGGTCTGTCTCGGTCTGGAAGCCTTTGTCAAAGTCTGATCAAGAGCTAGTTTGTTGTTGTTGTTGTTCTTGATGGTGATGATGTTCTGACTCATAGCAATCCCAGTGGGTGTGCAGTGAAACACCGCCTGGTCCTGAGCCACCCCACCATAGTTCTTATGCTGCAGCCCATCCTGGCAGCCACTGTGTCCGTCTGTCCATCTCCTCCGGAGCCTTCTGCTTTCTTTAAAAATCATTTTATTGGGGACTCATACAACTCTTATCACAATACCATTGTATGCAAAGCACATTTGTACATCTGTTGTTTTCTACATATTCCTTGGTATCAGCTTCTCATTTTTCTCCTTCCTCCTTCCTTACCTCTCTCTCATGAAACCCTTGGTAATTTATAAATTATTTTGTCATATCTTACATTGTCCAATATCTCCCTTTACCCACTTCCCTGTTATCTGTACCCCCCAGGGAAGATGTTATTATGTAGATCCCTGCAATTGGTTCCCCCTTTCTATTCCACCTTTTCTCTACCCTCCCAGTATTGCCACTCTCCCCACTGGTCCTGAAGGGATCATCTGTCTTGGATTCCCCATGTTTCTGGTTCCTATCTGTACCTCTGGTCTAGCTGGATTCGTCAGGTAGAATTGGGGTCATGATAGTTGGTGTGTGTGGGGGGATTTAAGAATAGAGAAGAGTTGCATGTTTCATCAATGCTACACTGCACCCTGACCGACTCATCTCCTCCAGGAGACCCTTACATAAGGGGATGTCGCTTCACCTACAGATGGGCTTTGGGTTCCCAATCTGTGCTCCCCCTCATGTATAATAGCATCATTTTTAGTTCTTTGATGCCTTATATGGGATCCCTTGGACACCTCATGGTCACACAGCCTGGTGTGCTGCTTCCATGTGGGCTTTGTTGCTTCTGAGCTAGATAGACACTTGTTTACCTTCAAGTTTTTAAGACCCCAGGTGCTATATCTTTTGATAGCTGGGCACCATCAGCTTTCTTCACCACATTTGCTTATGCACACATTTGTCTTCAGCGATCATATCAGGAAGGTGGGCATGCAATTCTATGACTTTGAGTTCTTCGATGCCTGATAACTGATCCCTTTGACCATCCTTTCTCTTTTTGTGATGTCCTTCTACTTCACCAAGCATGGTGTCCTTTTCCAGGGACTGATGTCTCTTGTACATGTCCCAAGTACTCGATCCAAGTCTTACCATCTTTGCCCTGAAGGGGCATTCTGTCTGGACTTCTTCTAAGACATATCTACTCTGTTGTCAGTCCATGGTGCTTCCAGGATTCTTGACTGATTCTGCAATTCAAGTGCATTGGTTCTTTGGTCTTCTTACTCAACGTACAACTTTCACACGCAACACCCCTTGCTCCCTGCAAACAGTTGATGACTCAACACAAAAGGAATTAAACCTTGGACCCCTTATGGGAGGTGAGCTTTGCCATGGAACCACCAGGACTTCTTAGGGAAGACTCATCTCTTTAGCTTTTCAGAGAAGACATTCTGCAAAGAAGAAGAAACATGGTTTAGAAACCTATAGACAAAAGTGTGACAACTCTAATGAGCCAGGAGTGAGGAGTGGGAAGAGGGGAGGGGAGGGACGAGGAGTGGTTATTAAAAAAGGGAGAGTTTAACAGGGCAAAATCATTTTAGAAAAGCAAACAAGCAAAGAGCAAAAAACGAACCATCCATACTTACCTGGCAGAGGAGATACCATGGTCACGAAGGTGATTTTCCCAGGGTGAGGCTTGTCCATTGCACTCGGGAAGTGCTGACCCCTGGGATTTCCCTAAATGTGGGAAACTCGACTGCATAATTTGTGGTAGTGGGGGACTGTGTTCATGCTCTCTCCTGATTAACAAAAAACTCCCCCGAAACCAACCATCCAGATTCCTTGCCCCTCAGATCTCAGTGTGGGTCTGATGACTGGAAAAGGAGGAAAAGAAAAACTGAAGCAGACTTGGGAGTTTTGGGCACCATACAAGTTCATTTCAAACAAACAGACAAACAAGACAGTTCTGGGCTACCCATGTCTGTGCCCAAGAAGCAGGTAGAGCTGAGATCGAAAGAAAGATGTCCTTCCTCTCTCTTCTCCCCTCCCTTCTCTCTCTGAACTGAAATGTCTTCCAGCCCCAGAAAGACCCTTACAGGGAGCAGGGAACCCAGCTGTGCAGGAGTCCCGGCCTGAAGGCCACTCCAACACTGTCAAGTCTGACCAAGTAGAATGGTGAGGAGGCAGGCCTTCCTCCCTTCTTAATATCCACTTCCACATTGTCCACTGGGAGACTAGTGACGGCCAGTCCATCTGGAAGTCCCCTGAGCAGAGAGTGTGAAGCTGAGTTCTTTCTTAAAGAACTCCTTCATTCCCTGCTACTTAACACTGAATACTCCCGCCCACACAGCCAGGGAGCTCCAAGCGGGGTTTGGAGATCATGGGGAATTGGCCATGCCAGGATTGGTCATCACCATGAGGATCTCTGCCCCGTTACCAAGCACTTTGTCTCAGTTTGTCATAGAATTTTCCCAGCATCGCCACCAAAGTCATTGTGCCGCTCATCTCCCCACCGTCAAGTCGATTCTGACTCATAGGGATCAATACAGGGTTTCTATAGAGACCAGACATCTTCCCAGGGCAGACTGCCTGTGTAGCAACCCAACACCTATGCCACCAGACCTCCCTGGGTCCTCATCAGACAGGTGGGAAAGAAAGACATGGAGGAACTTGTCATCATCGTCATTTTGTCTAAGACCCCACGCTGCTGAATTGACGGAAAGACAAGCCACATCCACTGCTGCTGAGTCCATGTCAACTCAGAGAGACCCTGCAGGACAGGGTGGGTCTGCCCGACATGCCCTCCCTGGTCTCATTTTGACGTGTAAAGACCCGATAGGATGGGGTAGACCTGCCCCTAGGGATTTCTGAGACAGTCGTTCTTTCTGGGAGCAGAACATCTAACTGTTCTTGTGAAGAACGACTGGTCATTTGGAACTGCTGACCTTACCCCTGGCCACTCAACACTCACACCCCTGAGCCTACTCCCTCTTGTTGGCAGGCGCCGTCCAGTCTGGTCCTGACTCGTCATGGCCCTGCTATGTACAATGGAATGAGACACTCTGCAGTCCTGAGCCAGCCTCCCAATTATCCTTACCTTTGACCCCCCGGATGCACCTCTG
This sequence comes from Nesogale talazaci, assembly GCA_004026705.1. Classification (NCBI taxonomy): domain Eukaryota; kingdom Metazoa; phylum Chordata; class Mammalia; order Afrosoricida; family Tenrecidae; genus Nesogale; species Nesogale talazaci. Next base: position 12,006 of record PVJH01012298.1, read on the forward strand.
TGTCCATCCGTCTCCCTGGAGTCTCCCTCCTCCTCTTCTGCATGGATTTTCTCCTTCACCGAGCGTAACATCCATCCTTCTCCATCTGTGCTCTTGTTCTGCCTTCTGAGGAGCATTCTGGCTGTGCTTCCTCTCAGACAGACTTCTTGGTCCTTTGGCCAGTCCCTGGCACCGTCCACCTCTTTCACCGGCACATCATTCAAATGCACGGGGCTGGACATTCTTGACCTCCTCCTCATTGAGAGCAGCTGGTCGGTTAGAGCCACACATTTTCCCGTTAGGAACTCAGCACTTAAGCCACTGCACAGCCCAGGCTGATCACTTGGCTAGAGGACTCTCCTTTCTCTCCTCCGCCCCCTCCCCCCATGCTGGGAGCACCAGGGAGGGTAGGGCTGAGTTATTGTCCCTTCATCACTGAAAGGGAATATGAGAAACTAAATCGGGCCAGTTTGGAGCAATAATAGAAGCTACGGCTGTAAATGTTATTTACAATAGACAGTGAAATCCTTAAGCTCAATAAATATTTATGCAAACACAGCTCCCTACCAAAGATTTAAAAGTTCTTTGCAAAGGCTATTTCTAAAAGTTAATAACTCTGCATAATTCTTTCTGCATTATAAATATACGGCATGCGACTTAGATGGAATAAGCAGGGTGGGGACAAGTGTTGGTCCCAGTGTTGAGAGTAACGGGCATGTAGTGCCATTGGGCAGGCATCAATGAGGTCCTCTCCTGCACCTGGCCAAGCAGGCAGGATGTGGACGGTGAGGATGATATAGTCTAGTGTGCATGGTTTACAGCTCACATGGGTCCCCAAGCAAACGCCCTCGCCATCAAGTTGACCCCGACTCATAGAACTGCCCCGGGAGTTTCCAAGGCCGAACGTCTTCCCAACAGCCTCTTGTCTGGTGAATTGCTGGGATGCTGGGAGCCGTGTGACTGATATTTCACATTCCAGCAGGGTCACCCAGAGGGAACAGGTTTCAGCAGAGCTTCCAGGCTAAGAACAGACAGAGAAGGACTCGGCTGCCTTCGTTGGAGGAAGGAGCCTGTGAAAACCTTATGCATAGCACAGAAACATCGTCAGATACCAAAGGCCTAAGGAATGCAAGCAACAGGGGGCTCCAGCCCAGGATCACTTGTGAGGACGGTGCAGGACTGGTCGGGGTTTCCTTCTGGCCAGTATGGGTCAGAACAAAGTTGCTGGCACCAAACAGCAACTTGTCACAGGACTAGAAAGCCTCACGTCTCTCCTGCTGTTGGCCGAGGGGTTCAAACTGCTGACCTTGCAGTTAGTAGCTGAGGTCATCAGGAACTACGCTGCCAGGGCTCCACAGACAGAGAGAACCCACTGGCCATCTATCTCAAGAGGAAATGAGCCGAGTGACAGCCACGGGGAAGGAGGGGGAGGGGGCGCGTTCTTGAGCACACTCTGCCCACAGGTTACTCTAGGAAATGTTCGCTGGACCCTTCCAGTGGCAATGATTCCTGGTGGCACAGTGCTCAAGGGACGCTGAGCTGATGATGGGAAGCTTGATGGTCTGAGCCCACACAGTGCTTCTGCAGGAGAGACACATGCCAATCTGTTCCCATAAAGATGGCAGCTGGTGCCAGGTGGCAGGAAGTGACCCAAGGGCACTGAGCCACAGAACATTCCCCAGATGGGAACTTGGAGGCCGAGGGCCACTATGCTTACTGAAGGGTAGCAGGTGCAGGTTCAAGTCCGAGCCTTCTCCATGACCCTGAGCCTCCAGACCCTCTCTGGCTTCGTCACGAGAAGGGCTAGGCTCAGTAGACATGGGAAGCAGATGCCGGCCTAGTTAGGGAGACTGGGCAAGAATGTGTGTGTGTGTGTGTGTGTGTGTGTGTGTGTATAGAGTGTGGCAGACAGAAGCTTTCTCTGAATGCACTTCCTCCAGTACGACCGCCCTCCCCACAGTCAGTTCCTTGTGCAGTCTTTTCAGAGCCCGCACCCCATCAGAGTGTGCCAGTGGACTTTAGCAGGTGAACTTGGGCCACCCATCACTCCCTCCGTGCTCGGCCACCCTCTGGACCAGCAGGCCTCCTGGGAAGATGCCCTGGAGTCCACTCCGGCTAGTGGCCCTGGCCCTGTGTCGGAGAGGAGCTCTGCCCACATATGCCTTTCGTCTGAGTTACCTGTGAGTGAACTCTCGCCTCTGACATCTGGGTTAATGTGCTCATGGTTTGCACAGCCCCATGCTCAGGCACACACCTTACCAATCCTTGCTTGGGTCCTATTTGAACCCCTTGCTGTTCTAGAACTCCACAGAAAGAGCCTCTTATGGTATTTGGCATCTTCCCGTCAGCATGGTCAGTGGTAGGAGAGCCTTCTGCATTTTTGTGTGTCCATCGTCTGTCTTCCTCCAGCCTCTGATGACTCCACCCTGCAAATGTGCCGTCATGTGCTCAGCCTTCTCTGCTGCATGGTGACTGTGTGGCTGTAAACAACTGTACACGGATCTCTTTCGCCGACACCTGTGCGTGTACATGTTAACAGTTCCGTTGGCATACAGTTCATGTAGCATTCACCTCCATGGTGTGAAGACAAAGACAAGAGTAATGCAGTGATTCCCACACCATCTGTTTGAGAGCATTTCCTTCAATTTTGTACTTCTTGTTATTAGCTCCCCATTTCCCCCTAGTTTCCCATGTCATTCCTCAAGAAACTATTCATCTAGTGACTGTCTCTAGAGAGTTACCTCTCCAGGATTTCATATCAATAAAATCATATCCCCAAACCAACAACAGTAGCAAAAAATAACACACAGAAAAGTTAGATACAAAATTAAATAGAAAGAAATATAAACAAGAAAAATAAACATAAGTCAAAAAGGAAAACAAATAAGATGCTAAATTTTAACCTAACTCTACATGTATTGGGGAGCCCTGGAGACAGAGTAGTTATACATTGGGCCGCTGACTGCAAGGTCACTGGTTCAAAACCACCAGCCTCTTCTACCTCAGGAGAGAAAAGGACTCTCTACTCCTGTAAAGAGTTATAGTCTCAAACACACCCAGGGGTAGTTCTGCCTTGTTTTACAGTATTGCTATGAGTCAGAATTAATGCAATGAGGTGTTTTTTAAAATTTTATTGAAGGCTCTTACAGCTCTTATCTCCATCCACTGTATGAAGCACATTTGTACATATGTTTCTATCATTCTCAAAACATTTTATTTCTGTTGAGCCCTTGGTATCAGCTCATTTTATCCCCTCCCCCACGCTCCCTCCCACATAAACCCTTGATAGTTTATTTTTAAAAGTTTTTCCATGTCTTATACCAACCACTGTCTCCCTTCACCCACTTTTCTGTGGTCTGGCCTCCTGAGAGGAGGTTATATGTAGATCATTGTGACCAGTTCCCCCTTTCTCCCCTGATGTTCCCCTTACCCTCCTGTTACTGCTACTCTCAGTATTGGTCCTAAGGGATTTATCTGTCCTGGATTCCCTGTGTTACAAACTTTGATCGGTACCATTGTACATGCTCTGGTCTAGTCAGATTTTTTTCCCATTTTCCTTTTCTTGGGGGGCATCTCTGCCCTCTGGACTAGTCAGATTTTTGAGATAGGATTGGGGGCATGATAGTGGTGGGGAGGAAGCATTAAAGAACTAGAGGAGAGTTGTATGTTTCATCAGTGCTATGCTGCACCCTGATTGACTGGTCTCTTCCTTGTGACCTTTCTGTGAGGGAATGTCCAATTGTCTACAGATGAGCTTTGGGTCTTCCCTCCACTGTCTGCCTCATTATCATTCATATGATTTTTTGTTCTGAGTCTTTAATGTCTGATATCTGATCCCACTGACACTTCGTGATTACACAAATTGGCGTGCTTCTTTCTTGTGGGCTTTGTTGCTTTCCAATGCAATGAGCTTTTATCCACATTCATTTTCTGATCCAGAAGTACTTTTATTTCTCTTAGAGAAATACTTAAATGTTGAGTTGATGGGTCACATGGTAGGTGAACAAGAATGCATAACATTAAAAACTAAAAAATTAAGTCAAATAGGTCATTCTCCAAAGTACTCGAACCATTTTGTCCTTTCAAAGAGGACGCCTTCTGAACTAACTTTTTTTTTCACTTTTACTATCAAGATCCCAATACACACAGGGTGGACAACAGAACAGCAGCATTGTCTGAGAGTTCTAGTTGCTCCATCAACTTGACAACATTTGATGCTGTCAAGATTAGTTTTCTTTTAAAATACCAGTGAGCCTAGTCTGAGTTTATTAGATTCACATGGTGGCTTCGATGCATATTTCTTTGATGATTCATCATGTTTACCATTTTTGTCAGACATGTGTGGACCAATTATTCAACTTCCCCTGTGAAGTCTTTTTCTTTTATTCCCTTCCTGTTTTAAAATTGGATTACTTGACATTGGAATTGTAGGAATTTTTATTGTCTTTAATTATGTTGATGTGCAGAGATTTTATATTCTGCTGAGACTGAATGAAAATGTTTATGGTGATTGTTTTCCGTATCCACTAAGGAAGATGTTATCATCCGGGAATGCTGAGTTTGTGTCCCATTGACCAGTGAGTCTGGTCACCTTTGTGATGCTAAGTTTTATTCCATATTTTTCTCCTATGCTTCTCAGGACCCACGAATAGGATCTTTTTCAGAGCAGTTGGTAGGGGGAGCAGGGCACCATCTAGTTCTTCTGGTCTCAGGGTTGTAAAGACTGATGTTTGTGTGGCCCCTCATTCGATTGGACTGATTGTTTATTTCTTTTGATTTTCTTTCTTCTAGACAGGGGGAGACCATAGGTTGTGCCTTTAGTGACTACTTAAGAGCTTTGAAGACTCTACTCTCTGCTCACCCATGGAGGATGTGCAACATTGTCTTTGTGAGGTATGTTGTGCCCATAGACCTTCCTTGAGACAAGGTTGAGTCTATTATTGTGATGATTGTAGAACTTAGAAGAGTGGGAACATTTTAAAGTTTTGAAACCTATCAGAGAAAGAAAGCTGAATGATTTCCCACTAATGGAGAGGGATAGGGAAGTGGTTGGATTGCACCCCATCAAAGGTGGTGGTGGGGGGAAACTTGTGAGAGCCAGAAAAACAAGGCAGGACTGCTGAGTTCCACCTCTCCTGTGCAAGTTTCAGCTGGGAGATTAGTGTTTGTGACCAACTGGGAAACACACACACACACACACACACATACAGTTTCAAAATTTGTGTGTGGTAGTCTGGGTACTTTAGAGAAACAAACCAAAGGAAAATCACATGTATAAGAGAGAGTTTTATATAAAGGGTAAGTGCACATCAAGAAACATCACAACCCAGTGCTTTCCAAGTTCATAAGTCCAACATAAGCCCATATGTTCAACACCAACCCACAAAGTCTTCTTCCATCTCACAAAACACATGCCATGATGCTAACTGCAGGAGGAAAGCTGAATCAGTGTTAGTATCTCAGCGCTGGCAGGGGTCTCCACACACGGCTGCATTGGGGCAGATTCATGTGGTTTCTCCTCAGGGATGTCTCACAGGATATTAATCTTGCCAGCTGAAGCAGGGAACTGGTTAAGACAGCTGCACCCTGGTCCTACCATCAGAGAGCAGGAGACCCGAGAACTAGAAAGGCGAGGACCACTGAGCCATTTATTTCTCCACCTTTCAATATCTCCAGGTTTAATCATTTATCAGCCAGGTTGGAACAATAAACATTAACAATCTCATCATGGAAAAATTTCATCATATTTATCTTTTCTTTCCTTTGGGAGCTTGTGTGTGTGTGTGTGTGTGTGTGTGTGTGTAAGGAAAAGAATGAAAGAGTGAGCACACGTGAAAGATCTTGGTGGCCCAGTGGTTAATTGGTCAGCTGATATCCCAAAAAGTTGGTTATGGAACGCATTCCATTTTCCATGGGATAGAGACCAGAACTCCTCTGTCCCATCTTTCTCCCATGGACAGCCAGCGGGTTTGAACCACTGACATTCTGGTTAGCAGTCAATTGCATAGCCACTGTACTATCAAGGCTCCTCGACAGAGCACAAGCTATTCAATATTCACCAAAGAAGTAAAAATTATATCATTATAAATAAGGAGGAGTGCAGATTGGGGACTGAAGGTCCATCTGCAGGGTAAGTGACATCCACTTACAGAAGGGTCATGGGGAGGAGACGAGCCAGTCAAGGTACAGTGTAGCAACAATGAAATATCCATCTTTCCTCTTGTTCTAAAATGTTTCCTCCCTCCCACAATCATGATCTGAATTCTACCTTACAAGTCCAGTTGGACCAGAGGATGTACACTGCTAGAGATACGAACCGCAAACTTGGAGAATCCAGGACAGATGATCCCTTTAGGACCAGTGGGGAGAGTGGCAACATGGGAAGGGTGGAGGGAAGGTGGGGTAGAAAGGAGGAACCGATTATAAGGATCTACATACAACCTCTTCCCTAGGTTGCCGACAATGGAGAAGGGGGAAAAGGGAGACCATCAGATGGTTTTCGATATGACAAAATTATAATAGTTTATAGATCATCAAGGGTTCATGAGAGCGGGGGAGCAGGGAGGAGGTGAGAAAAGGAGGAGCCAATACCAGGGGCTTATGTGGAAAGAAAATGTTTTGAGAATGATGATGGCATCAAAGGCACAAATGTGTTTGCATATGTACAGATGGATTGTGCTAAGAGTTGTATGAGCCCCCAATAAAATGATTTTAAAAAGAAAAGGTATTGTGGGACTTTTGTTGGTAGCCCAGCGGATGGCTCTCCCTCTTCTGCAGCTGTTCGCTGCAGTGCTCTGCACATGCCAACTGGGTCTGAGAGTTCTCTAGCGTCATCAGATCAGCAATAGTACTGCTATTTCTCCTCTACCCAAACTGAGAAGTGGGTGTTAGCATTTCCAACTCTGGCTGGGGAAGCAGCTTTTTCTATCAGTGTTCACCTATATGTCTGAAGCTGCATTATTAGACACACAATTATAAACAGGCTGCACCCTGTCCATCTTCATGAAAGGCTGCTCTGTCTGGTGCGGCTGCTTGTCCTGGAATGAGGAGTCACACCATTTCCTTGGGATGGGTATTGCGGGAGATGCCTCATTTCCCTCTTTTTACACGAACTCGGTTGTGTGAAAATGCATTTCCTGTGGACAGCATGTACAAGGTACATTTGGGTCTGACATTGTTCTCTTTCTCTCTCTCTCTCTCTCTCACACACACACACACACACACACACTCTGAATTAACCTGAAAAAACTCTCTCTTAGAATTTTAGTGCCCTTCCACACCCAAACTCCAAACGCCATCACCTTGATTTCAATTCATACCAACCCTATTGGACAGGGTAGAACTGCCCCTGTGGGTTTTAAGAATGTAACATTAATTCTTTTAAATAATTTATTGGAATTATTATAATTATAATTCACAGATCATATAATTCAAGAGTTCAATTATATTAGGAAGAGGTGCACAATTATCACCACAATCAATTTGAGAACGTTTTCTTCTTTCTTGTACTCATTGTTATTAGCTTCCCACTTCCCGCTGACCTCCCCTGCCATAGAGCGAAGAAAACATTGATCCCATTACTGTCTCTACAGATTTACCTATCCTGGGTTTCATATACAGAAAGACCGAGCAGCACTCTCCCCCAAAGCCTCCCCCCAAAACCTAACAATGTAACAAAGTAAAACAAGCTTCAATCTGAAAGAAAGCAGCAAATATTAAAAAGTTGAGCAAATCCAAAATGAGTCAAGAGGGAAATCAAATGAGGAGGTGTTAAATTTAACCTAACTGCAGCTGCAATAATACACTTTCCAATGCCTTCTGCAGGAGAGCGAGTGTGATCGTTAGCTTTATTGTGCCAACTAGGCCAATGGGTGGAGGTTGATCAGGTTGCAGCTTGACTGGCGGAAGGATGACTGAAATAAATAAAGACAGCCTGCAAACCATTTCCCTCTTGGTCCCTGGTGTTTGACCCAGCATGGTGCTGCTTTAGCTAGTTCTCTGCCTCAACCTGTGAGCTACACTACCTGTGGGCCAAGCTAGAGCTTAGGGTTCCTGCTTTACCACGCTGCTGGTGTGTGCCTTGCTTGAGCTTAAGGCTGGTGGACCCTGTCGTCAAGCTTGAGTTTGAGATCCCATCTGGGCCTGCTTAGCTAAGTTCTGGAACTACTGACTGTGGCTGACCCACCTTTACGTCTGCTGCCTGTGGACAGACTCTGCTTGCCTTTCCTGAGGGAAGACTCCGCTGTCTGCTCCCTTGACCTTGGACCTGGCAGCCCACCTAAATTGAAGGACTTCAAGTACATTAACAGCTCCACGAAAGTGAGTTGAACTGAGCCCTCTGTACTGCTGTGTGGACTAACTAGCTATTCTATTCCTCCTGGGTGTATAAACCTACACACACACACACACACATATAAAATCATAAAGCATTCTGGACTTGTTTCTCTAGTGAACCCTGCCTAATACAGCAGGTTATTCATATCCCTGGTCTACAGTCAGAGCTGATTCACTTCTGGCTTAATCCACCTATATTTCCCTCCCCCTGTCCCCATCTATGTTAGTCTGGGTAGACTAAAGAAACAAATTCATAAACATGCATATGGATATAAGGGAAAAGTTTATATGCAAGAGAAATGGAACATTGAGAAAGCATCCCAACCCAGTCCAGTCCAAAGTCACAAGTCTGATATTAGGCCATATGTCTAATACCAGTCTATAAAGTCTCCTTCCGGCTCATGAAACACATGCAGTAGAAGTATCCCAGTGCTGGCAGGGTCTCCTCATGGCTCCTTATTTCCAGGGCTCAGAGTCCATCAGCAGTGTCCATTGGAGATAGAAGCATCACAGTGCTGGCAGGGGCCTCTCTGTGGCTTCTTCAGCCCCAGAGGTCTGGTTCCATCAGGGCAAGCCCATGTGGCTTCTCCTCCCACTCCTCCATTCTCTAAGAATCAGGATCGATCAGCATGCTGCTATCTTGTCCTGTCAGTAGTTTGTCTCTCAGAGACTGAGTCAAGTCTCTCTTCTCCAACTGGGAAATACCATGAGATGTCCCAGAATTCTCAGGAGAAAGCCATACCCACACAGAGGCCTCATTGACTATCTCCAGATTGACAGGCTAGACGCCACTCCTACACTCCCAATCATGAAATTTACACACGAGTACATGACTGCCACACCATCTTTTTTGAAAATGGAAGCAGTTTTTACAATGTAGCTCTTTATTGGAGCAGAGGACCTCTCTTTCTCCCAAGGAATGAGGAGGGAGGAGTCCTGGTTCTGAATCCCTGACACCACTGGGTTAAGGAAGCTGTTGCTGGGGGTCTTTTTGTTGTTGTTGTTGTTGTTGGCTGCTTCTGTTCCTTCTCTTTGGTCTGCTCAGCCCCTGTTCATATCCATGTTCCTGGTTTGTCTTTGGGAATTTGGCTCCCTGTATTTGCATTGTAGGAGCCATGGTGACCTAGTGGTTACACGTGGAGCTGGGATCGGCCAGGTCCGAAGTTTGAAAGCACCAGCCTCTCCTCAGGAGAAGGACAGGGTTTTCTGCTCCTGTAAACAGACACGGTCTTGGAAACTCACAGGGGCACTGCTACTCTGCCCTGTGGGGTGGCGATGGTTGGTCTCCACTCGATGGCAGTGAGTTGTTTCTGACCTGCTAAATGCCTGAGTGCGATTGTCGGGTCTGAAGATAGGTGTGGCGTGCTGGCGACATAGCGGTTGTGCGTTGGGCTGCAATCTGCAAGGTCCAAAGTTCAAGTCCATCAGCGGCACTATGGGAGAGAGATGGGGTTTTCAGCTTCTGTAAAGAGTTACAATCTGGGAAACCCACAGAGACAGCTCTGGCTTGTCCTACAGGGTCACCATGAGTCAGAATTGGCCCGATGTGAGTTTGGTTCGGTTTGGGTTAACTTGTCCGCACCTCCCAGTTCTATCTCGGTTGTGGTGAAGTGCCCATCCAGGTCTTTCACCCACATCTGACATTGGGTTGTTTGTGAGTTCTGAGATTTCCTTTTACGTTCAAGTCCTCAGGCAGATATGGGGCTTGTGACCTGTGTGTCTGTGCTCTTCGAACAATGTCTGGATGAGCAAGAGTTGGTGGTCTTGTCGATCAGGTCCCATTTGTCTGTCTAAAAGAGCCACTGGGCTGTGAGATGTTGGGATCATGTCGAAATGCCCTCCCCCTAACAGCACAACTGGATGATTCACATCTAAAGTTAGATCACTTTGCATCTTACATTTAGGTTCAGATCCACTTTGATCCATCCCCCTTTATACCACTTGGGTTTTTTGTTTGCTTGTTTGTTGCTGAAGGATGATGCTTGTTCTGACATCATATGCTTGCCCCCCTTTTTTTTTCCCAAAGATGCCAAAATGCTTCTCCTTAGGGCTCTAGGAGACTTGAACCTTGCAGCGCTGTGCAGCATAAGCTGTGGAAAGCAAATGTCCTTTACCACAGAACCCAAGACAGCCTAGCCTGTCTCCCAGAGACAGTCAATGCAATCAATTCCCAATGGGTTCTTAGAAATCCTACAGCCCTATTGACATGTGTCTATGCTTTTCAAATAAAATTTCAACAGCCTATCACATGATGCCCACTGTTAGGGGCCCGGGTGATGCTGAGTGTTAGGCTTCGAGCTCTAACCCAAGGTCAGTAGTTCAAACCCAGAGGGGAAGCTGTTGATCACGACAGTTATGGGAGGCTGCTATGAATTGGAATCAACATGGTAGCAGCGGGGGGTGGGCGCGGGGTTTACACCGTCCGTGTGTGGCCCTGCCTGCCACACTTTATCATCGATTCTCTCTGAGCACACTTCTCGGAGAAAGAACTATCACCCTCTTTAGGCTGGTTTGTGATGCTCTGTTGGGTGAGTGACATCGTTTATTGAACTGGCTCTTGCTGGAGCCTTCTGGGCTGCCTGGATTCATTTGCTCTTCAGTCGCCCCATTGGTCCCAGGAGGTGCAGGGCCCCGTGAGACCACAGAGTGGCAGGTGACGCCCTCCTAGTTAGACAGGATGGTATCGGGCAGCCTGGCCGGCTGTGTATTTCAAGGAAGAGGAAAATAAATGCTGTACAAGTGCCAGAGAATGGTCTTCCGATAGAATCCCGGCAGAAACGCATCAAACATGCCTCTGACAATGGAACTGTCTCCCCGAGAACGAGGAGGCAATGACCCTCAGAGTGCAGCATGACAATGGAATTAAACGGTCTCACTGCTGTTCACAAAGTGCCCCGCTCAAGAAGCCGTTCCTGACAAGGACTTCTGCTTCGTCTCCCAGCCCGCAGTGCTGCATTGACGTTAGGCAGACCTGTCGGCCTGCGTTCAAAGGCCTCCTTCAAGTCACAAATGCACCTGCTCTCTCAGGGGGGAGGTTGATAGAGTGGGGGCAGCGTGGTCCCTGTTGGGGGCCACTAAAATCCCTTCTGCAGTGGGTGAGGGGGGCGCAGACTGGTTCTTGAGATGGTCTGCCCTGACTGGGGGTGAGGACTGCACTCATGACTGGGAAGCGCGGTGGGACTGGGTATCTTTGCTTTTCACCGTGGGTTCCAAGAACCGGAAGGATGCTTTAAGCTAGAGGAAAGACAGCAATGTGGAGGGCAGAAGGCGAAACTCTTCCTCCTGTGTGAGATGTGGTCATAGATCGGGAAGGACCCAGGATGTCTCCTAGCTGTTATCGCCTGGCTGACATCTCGCGAGAGGACACTTGTCTGCCTGAGCCACAAGTCAGGGCTTTGTAGGCGTTCAACCTGCAGAGCCCAGAGCATCATCCTAAAGGTGGCTTAACCATGCCTTGTGTTTAGGCTCTGCGTGATTTGAAGATTGGGTCATAGCAATGTGCGACACAGAAGCTTCTGGAAAGACTCCTTGCTTTGATGAAGCCGGCTGGGTTCATTAGGCCTCCAGTTGGCGCATTGTCACGGGACCTGGCCAAGTGTGAAACCATTGGGTTTATGGCCTGAGAACGCTTTCCGCTAAATGGAAATGATGATATTGGTTCAGCGGTACAATTACACGCTGTGCTTCTGGGAGCCGATCTGGAATTGGTCCCTAATGCGTTCTAATTGCTCATGCCACTTTATAGGGTGCTGAAGGCTCTGCGGTTCTGTCTGTGTTCCTCTCTGCACAGCCCAGGCTCCCGAGAACCTTCCTGGTTGGTTTACAACCGTTTGGGGGTGCCATTTCATGAGGCTCCCCCTAACACCAACCTTCTCCAATGGGCGGAGAGTTTCTCTTCGGAAGTGGATGTGGAGGCAGAGACCGTGGTCTCAGGTGCCCAGGGAACGGTCATGTGCTCACTGGTCCTCGTGCTGAGCTGCATGCTGGGGCAGGGGTAGAAATGCCCATCGTTTCATCACCAGCCTCTGCCGAGGCCTCTCTAGATGCCAGACACGGTTGTACATGTGAGCCGGGTCATCCATTTCACCCTCTGGGCCAGGGAGGTACTTCGAGCACCCCCACCCACCCCCTTTCTGGAAGAGTCCCGGAGGGTCGAGACATTAAGAAAATATCTCACCAACTTGGCCAGATAGGGATGGAGACAGGACCTCACCCCCCACCGTCCTAGCCACTGCGATCACCTGCCGGGTGATTGATGTCAGACAGCACGCAGACCCCTCCTCAGTCCGCCACACGAGGCGCTGAGCTGGCTTGTCACTCTGCGTGGCATCAGGTGTGTGAGTCAGGGCTGGGCAGCATGACTCAGGATCCCTCCCCCAGCACCAAGGCCTGGGTCCAGCTGGGGCTTTGTCCACCTCCTCAGCTGCCGCACACAGCTGTGAAAAGCCAGAAAACCACTCTCATTGCCGCTGAGCCGATGGCAGCTCACAGCGTCATCGCCACAGGGCGGACTGGACCTGCTCCTGCGAGTTTTCTGGGACGGCCATTCTGGAGGGAATAGAATGGCCAGTATTGTGCCCAAGGAGCGGCTGGTGGTTTTGAACTGCTAGCTTTGCAGGCAGCAGCCCACCTCATGGGCACTACCCCCCAGAGCTCCTAAGCTGTGGAAGAGCGGTGTGAAAGGGGTGTTGGGGGGCAGCGTGGGGTCGGGCTGGCAGCGAGGAAGGGTGGCATATGCCCAGAAGGGCATCCTCCTCAGTCCACTTGAGGTCTCTCTTTCTTTGCAAGGAAATCCCAAGCAAAATGAGAAGTTAAATGTGATGCCCTCTAAGGTCATGTCCAACTCTGAAATCCGGTGATTCTCCCAGTCGAAGCCTTATGGGCATTGATTAATGAGCCTGACAGATTCCCAAGAAGTTGGCAAGAAAGCTGCTTAATTATATCTTTGCCGAGTGAGAGGTGGGTGGGTCAAAAAGGTCACGGAAAATGGCATCCAAAGATCATGGAGGGCTTTTTTAAAAAGAACTTTCTGAAGCCTCCTTGTACACCCAGAAGTCACCTTGCCAGGGCTCAGATGTACGGAGAAAGCTGCAAAGTCCCCCCCCCCTTTCCAGGGGTTCCTGAGCCCCTCGTCTGTCCACTGTCCCTCATGTCCACACAATGTGCCCTGAATTTTAGAATCCTTTTGCTCAGAGAAATCCTTCCATGTCTTTCCATGTCTATGAAAGGCCCCCACTGGACACAAGACCACTGTCTCAGAGGTCACTCTGACCCGTAGTGGTCCTTTAGGGCAGGATAGAATGGCCCCATGGAGCAGACAGCCTCACCTTTCTCCCACAGAGCAGCGGGTGGTTTTGAACTGCAGACCTTGCAGTGAACAGCCCAGGATGTAACCCACTATGCCATCAGGGTGTGGAGTCTTTATTTTGAATTGAAAATATTTATTGGGGTGCTGTATAAAAGACTTTGCAGCGATAAAAAGGTATTTGACAAATCACTAGGGTGGGAACGGCGTGGGTGTGGGTGTACAAAGACCATCCCTTTGACCTGCATCTCAGTAGGGACCACCAACACAGCCCTGCCCAGTTCCTTTGCAGGAATTGCTGCCTATACCCACCAGGGACTCGAAGACATGGAAGGTGGGTCTTTGGCTTCCTGCCTCTGCAGTCACTGTGATCTACAGAGACAGGAGTGGCAGTTTGCCCCAGAGGCCTGGGTCCAGCTGGCCAGCTGACCTGTGGTGGAGATGTTGTCTGTGAAGCTCTGCCTTAGGGAGGCAACCAAGGCTGGCCATACAGTCCCTCTCCCTGGCGTGGACACTACTGCCCTCAGAGGCCCCGGACTGTGGTAGATGGATAGCAGCCAGCCAGCTCTGAGAAGCCACCCTGATAAGGCCAGGAGCCGCCGACGATGATCGTGGGGCTGCCCAGCGTCTCCCAGCTAATGGGCCTCAGGAGGTCCTCATCCCAGGGAGGGGGTGGAAGGAGGGTCTGTCATCTGTGTTTGCCGAGCTCCTATCTGAGTTCAGGCCGCATGGACTAATTAAAATCTACAGAGTGAAAATTGTTCTTGGCTCCTCGTGGTACCACCAGCGATTAATTGCTGCTCCATAAATGTACTTTGCAGCCACAGTCTTTCCCAACGTGAGATGTGGAGGAGAAAAGTGTGGAGCCAGTGGCCAGGGAGGAAGAGGTGGGGGATCCCGAGCCTTGCCTTCCGCTGCCAGCTGACCCCCAGGGAAAATGGGGCGGGGTGCACGCTAAGGCTACTTCACAACCATGAGGGCTACCACCCACTGATCTCCCAGATAAGTGCTACTAGATCAGAACCCGTCTTGTGTTTGCTGATTTTTAATCCCTGAGAATTTGCCTTTCTGGGTCATAAGTGAACACTCTGCTTTTCTATGGGCCTTGGGGGTGAAGTCCTCGAAGCTGCTTGATCCACTTTGTCCCTGAGTGACCTACCTGTGTGTGCCAGGTAGGAAGGTAAATGCCTCTCGGGGTAGTCAAGGCATGAACTTTCAGAGGCTGGCCCCCAAGTTTTTTGTCCCAGGTCTCGCTCGTATCTAGATGTGCTGGTCACCAGGTGCTACTTAACTGTCAGTGACTCAGAGGGACCCTTAGTGCCACCTTTTCAGGACAGCCATGGCCTCATGGAAACCCCCCTGATCATGCTGGAGTTTACAAATGCCTCTAAAACCTAAACTCAGCCTGGGCAGGGGTTTGTCCATTTCGTTCCCTGTTGAGGGAGAGGCTGTTGTGACCCAGGATTCTCTCCGGACAAGGCCCCTCCTCTGTCACCTGTCCATCGTTGGAGGTGCCTTGCTGTCATGCCGCTTCCAGACTAAGTGGCATGAGGAAGAAAGGCCTGGAGATCCGCTTCTGAAGACCAACTGAGCATGAGGCAGGCGAGAGTCGGGGCTCAGTTATTGGCTGCTAACAACATCCGCACCTGCTGTCCTGTCCCCAGTGCCCAGAAACATAGGTCTAGTACAGGAGCGGTGGCCTGAGCACTGCCCTGCAGTTCTGTTCTTCCTCCCTGTCTGTGATTCTGGAGGTTGAGGTGACCCAAGTAAAACGAGAACCTTCAGGCATCATTTCTCAGACCTGCTGCTCTCCTGCAAGGCACGGGCTTTCGGTGAAGGCTCCTGTCTGATACCACAGTTTGCTTCGTGGATCGCATTTGGCGCCTGGAAGCATTTGTCCAGTTCACAGTTGGAACAGGCGTGGCGAGAGGACACAGCCCGGCACTCTCCTGTCCTCACTTTAAACCAAGCAGCACCCCCCTGTTCTGTTCAAAAGACTGCCTCTGGGTCTATGCACAGGTTCCGTGGGGGCATAATGAAGTGTTTTGGAATTCTCACGCTTCACGTGGCTACTCAGAAAGTGTGATAATCCCCACAGTTCAGTGCTCTTGCCTGGCCACTCAGCAGGGAACATCTTTTAGAAGCAAACGCCTTTCTAGGACTCTCGTTTTCTGCACTGATCACCCAGGTTCGGCCTCTCTTACTGAATCTGGCTGAAGGTCGGGCAGCTCCTTGTTCATCTGCTGCTGTCCCCGTTCTGAATTCTCCTCCGCAAAATTGTACCGAGAATTCTTGCATTTGGTTGAATCAACTTTCTCTGGAATGAGCACAGATGTTAATCTCTCCCACGGGGTTTGGCCAGGTATCTGTCTTTCAAATTCTGGGGCCGAGACAATGAGGGCTCCCAGGATTGCATCTGTTTGTGGAAACATCTCTCCTGGGACGCCATCCATTCCCGAGGCTTTGCTTTTATCCACAGTGTTCTCAGGACCACTTATTCTTCCTTCAACGCCATCACATGCTCCCTCCCGACCAGGGTTGAGTGTTGGCCGATTCTGTTTGGTACGGTACTCTCTATCCCTTCAATCTTCTTTGATGCTTCCTTGAATCGTTCAATATTTTGTCATAGAATCCTACTATGTTGCAACTCATGCTCCAAAGAAAGGACCAAACAACCTTCTCATTTGGCAAGACTTTAATAAGTGGCTTGTCCCTGGGGATGTGCCAGCACCACACCCAGTCCTCCCCAGCTTCCCAGAAGTCCGACTTTGCCCCTTACTCAGGAGGAGATCAACCAGCTACATTGCTGCAGCTCCACATCCAGAAGAAACACCTCTCTGTCTTTCTAGCACGCCTTGTTTGACCTCCCTCACCACGCTGCATCCCAGTCTGATATTTGATCCGCTTGCAGGGCTTGGTCTCTTCAGGTGTTTTAAGCATCACATTCACTCTGACTTGCTTTATGTTGGGGATAATTTTTCCCTGATGCTCTACCTGGTATTTATCCAGCCGGAGTCTCGTTGAGCTATTTTCTGATTATAATCTCCTTTGGTCAATTTTTATTATTTGCCTTTCTTCCTCAGTGTTCCCCAAACTACCCAATTTAGCTATAAGAATGTCACAAATGAGCAGCAGAGTATTTGAGATTCTGTTTGCCCATCTCAGTGTGGGTTTCACCAGCATGTATCATGTTCTGAGTTGGCATTAAAAAAAAAGAGAGACCCAAGCATTTCTTTCTATTGAGATATTAATCCACCATTAACCCACCTTGTCTCATTCTTGAGTCATTTATTATGTATCACTGCTTCGCTTGTGATCTGATACAATTAAATGTTTGCCTGAGCCCCATTACGTAAAACAATGGCATTGTTTGATGTGTATGATGTTGTAACTCCTTGGTACTCTTTTGTTGATTTAAATATATGTATATATGTGGGTGTATGTATGCCTCTATCTATATTTGCAAGTGCATATGTATGTATTTATTTAGATAATTTTATTGGGGGCTCTTACAGCTCTTATAACCTTCCATACTTTGATTCAACCAAGCATATCTGTACATATGTTGCCATCATCATCTTGTATATGTGTACTTAAGAGTTCTGGTGGCGGGCTGAATGGTTGAGTAAGTGGTTGAGTGCAGAACTGCAGCCCATGGGTTTGGCGGTTCAAATCCAGCGGCGGCTCTCAGGAGCGGCACTGGACAGCGCCCACAACCACCAGAGGCAGTGATGCCCACCAAAAAAAAAAAAAAGAGTTCTGGTGGCATAGTGGTTACTGGTTGGTCTGTGAACTGCAAGGTCAGCAATTTGAAACTACCAGCCACTCCATGGGAGAAAGACAGGTTTTCTGCTCCGTTGAGAGCTACACTCTGGGAAACCCACAAGGGCAGTTCTACCCTGTCCTATCTGGTTGTTCTAAATCAGGATGGACTCAGTAGCAATGAGTTTGTTTGTTTGCATTTTGTGGGGTGGGAATAATTTGAAAATGTGTTGCCTGGACTTCCGAGTTCTAATTCTTTCACATCTGTGTTAGTCTGGGTAGACTACAGAAACAAATTCATAAACATTCATGTGCGTATAAGAAAGAGTTTTATATACAAGAGCAACTTTGCATTAAGAAAACATCTCATCCCAGTCCAGATTAAGTCCCTAAGTCTGATATTAGCCCATATGTCTGACAGCAATCTATAAAGTCCTCTCCAGACTCATGACACACATGCAATGATCGTGAATGTAGAAGATCACAGGCCAGTGGGTAGAAAGTCTTTGGATCCTTTGGCGTTGTAAACATCCCAGTGCTGGCAGGGGTCTCTGCATGGCTTCTCAGCATCCAGGGCTGCATCGGGGTGGATGCATGTGGCTTCTCCTCAGGGGTGTCTTACAGGAAGTGAGCCTTGTCAGTCGAGAGTGTCCCAGGGAGTGTTGTCAGTAGAAAATCTCGAAGGAAGTGACCTGAGAGAGGCAGTGTCTCCCCCCTCCAAGAAGAAATTACCACATTTCCCAGAATTTTCAGAAGAAGGCCATGCCCACACAGAGGTCTTATTGGCTCTCTCCAGATTAACAAACTAGACTCCACCCCTACAATCTTTTTTTTTTCACCCCTACATTCTTAATCCTCAAACTGACACCAGATTAGGTAACTGCCACAACAACAGCTGGCCCCAGCATTTTCTATTTCCTTGGTTTTCTTTTAAAAGCCTACTTTTCAAAGGACAGTTTTAGCTGTATGGCATGATTTATAGGTCAGGGAGTTCCTGTGTACCCCATTTCTCTCTTAGGGAGCATCTAGTAACATCTTAGGTCAGGGTTGTAATTCTTTGGTGGTGCGGTAACAGAAAGGGGCCCTGGTGGCATATTGGTTATGAGCTGGCTACTGACCACAAGGTCAGCGGTTCAAGAGCGAAAGCCCCACACCTTCAGAGGAACTGAGACTTTCTTCTCCTGTGAAGAGTTAGAGCTTCAGAAATGCACAGAGGCAATTCTACCCTCTCATCCGGGGTCACTCTGGGTCAGAATTGACTCAGTGTCAGTGAGTGAGGTTTTATAACAGAAATACCACAAGGGGTTACCAAACAGAAGTATAGTCTCTGGAAATCCAGGAAGCTAGGATTCCGCTGGATCCAGCTCTCTTGACTCTGGGGGAAGGTGCTTGTCATCAATCTTCTCTTGAGTCTAGGAGTTTCTCAGCAAAGGCACCCTGGGTTCAAGAGACATGCTCTGGTCCCAGCTCTTCTTATGGGGGTTTACTGAGGCCCCTCCCTCTCTGCTAGCTTCTGCCTCCTTTTATCTCTTGTAAGATCAAAGGTGCTCTGGGCCACCCCCACCACCTGTCCCAGGAAACTCCCTTGACATCTGATCAGGGCTGTGACTTATGTAGAGGGTGCAGCATCCCCCCCTCATCCTCTTACCACATCACGGGTGATGACCATGCCGTTGGTAATCACCGAATTACATCCCTCTGTGGCCACCGACAGTGAGAGTCATGGCCCAGCCAAGCTGATGAGCACGAGGGGGCCACGGTGCAATCCTTGAAAACCAGCATGCATGCCAGTGGATGTGACTGTTATCTGCCACTTTGTCGTATGCAGGGTGGCAACCCCCGTGTGGCAGGGACACTGGGAGGGCTCCCCTGGCATGTCAGCAGGATCACCCAGGGTGGTCAGGGTCCCGCTGAATTTCTGGACGAAAACTCTCTAGGAAGAAATTCTCAGAGACACGTTTCCAGACACCAGCCAGTGAGGCTCCTATCCAGGACCAGTGCTGCAGAGGCGCAGGACCAGGCTGGGTTTGGCTCAGCCGTGCGTGGGCTCACCATGAGTCATGGGTGACCGGAGGGCAGCTAACATCCCATTTTTTTCTGAGGACATGAAGTAAAGTGGCCAGCAGCCCAAAGGATTAGCTTCCCCTGGACTATGGAGACTCCCTGAAGCCCTGGGACGCCAGAAGCCTCTTTGAACTCAGAATGAGGCGCTGGGTCAGGATGCACCTCCGCCTCCCACAGTCGGAGAAGAGATGAAGCCCCCACTTGTTGGGAAGAGATGAAGCCAGGCAGAGGCATCTCGGGGCTCTAGCCAAACCCCGAAAGAGCAGCAGAGAGACGCCTTCTCCACGGACTGCGAGGCTATGTCTGCACACAAGAAGAGGTCTAGAGTCAGCCCCGGGGAAGTCTCTGCTCCCTCTCTCAAACCGCCCTCCTCAGAAACTTTGTAGCTGCAGGTCCTGACTAGGGGTTGGGTTTCAGCCCCTTACCAGGCAGAAGGAGATGGAGAGGTGGCCTCGATCCGGCACAGGCTGTAGGGGGAAGTTGCTCCTTTCTCGTGGAGACCCCTCTTTCCATAACCCCCGTGGACCCTTTGAATCTGATTGAGCAGACTCCTAAGTGGTCACTTTCCCAGGATCTATTCCCTTCGCTGCAGGGGTCCCCCGACCCACATCAGTGTTGGCAGCTGAGCCCCAGTTCCTCATTTTGAGGGAAGTGGAGGCCAGCGCGATGCCCAGGAGGGCAGGGCAGGTGAGCCCTGGGGAAATGTGATGAGCCTCCTTCCTCCAGCGGCAGTGAGGTTCTTTCCCAAGTGCCCCTCCTCTCAAGGCCATTGGTCCCTCGCCTGGGAGGTCTGTGGGGACAGGTGCCGCGCTCAGTCTGCGCACCGCAGTTTTGTAAACGATGGACACCTTTCGGCTCTAGTATTCCTGCTCCAAAGTAACCATCGGAAGCCCAGAGGTATCTCTTGCGAGCCTCCAGGAAGGAGTATCTGTGAATAGCATGGACTCCCAGGGGCATCTGTGTCACACTCCAGTGAGTGAATTTGAACACACTCAGAAGGGGGTGCAGTGAAGGATGGATTCCACCAGATGCCATTGCCCTCTCTGGCCCCCAGGGTCCAGGGACGCCATTCATGGGCACCTGTGGAAACCAGACTCAGGGGGGATGGGGGTGTGAGGCCTCTTTGGACACCTGAGCAGGGGCTCCCATAATGCCAAGTGGGTCTCCGATTCCCCTCCCTGCAGCGTCCGACTATGCAGCAACCTCGTCCCTGGGGGGCCTGGCTTAGGCCTCTGAGTTACTTTCTGAGTCCACCTGCCCTGCAAGGGCATCAACTCCTGGTGTTCTTGTGCAGAAAGAACAGGGACCTGCTTCTCCCCAGAGGCTCTGGATCCCCGACTTAAATTTTCTCCCCAAACTTTGGCCTGTGGCATGTCTCCCGGTCGCTCTTCTGCTCAGTATAGGGGACTAGTTGAACATCCTGCTCCCAGGGCCCTCTCCTGAGGGCTTGATGCCAGGTAATGGCCCATGTGCATCTGAGCCCACTCTTCTCCATTGGGAGGCTTGACAGTGGGACAGTGGTTATGTGGGGCTGTTTGGATGGCTGAGAGGGTCCAGGAGTGCCTCAGCTGTGACCATGACCTCAGCCCCTCTCTGGATAGCTTGGGCATCCACACTCAGACAACTGCTAGTTTGGCAACAGTCTAGAGCCCTGCTGTTCAACATGGCGTCTACTGCTTACAGTCTAGGAGGCTTGGCGACCTAGTGGGTTAACTGAGGTTAGCTGTTTGAAATTGCCTAGTGGCTCCAAGAAGAAAGAATTAGGGTCTCAGAAACCCACAGGGCAGTTCTGCTCTGCCCCACAGAGTTGACATGAGTCTGAATTGACCCAATGCCTGCCAGTTTGGTTTGGGGTGATTTACCATCTTGGAAACACACCCTCAGGGCCAGTTCTGTTCTGACCTGTGGGTAGGAGCGCTATGAGTTGGAAAAGATATGATGTCCCTTATAGAACAGGGTAGAACTGCCCCTGTGGCTTTCTGAAACTGTAATTCTTCACAGGAGTAGAAAGCTCCATCTTTCTCCCAAGGAGGGGCTGGTGGTTTTGAACTGCTGACTCTCAAGATGACAGCCCAATGCGTAACCACTGCACCACCAAGGCCTCTCTGTTAAAGGGAGGATAGTCAAAGTACCACCAAGAAACCACCAATCCACCACATTGGTGGATCCTCTGTGACTTGGAAACTGCAGGACACTCCTCCCTCTCCACCACCATCACAGTCACTACCACAGATTTGCTTCTGCCTGGTTTTCCCCACCAGGCATCTCTGGAGCTTCTCTGGGTCCTCACGGCTTCCCAACATGATCAGTTTGACTTGTGGTGTTTTGTCACCTGTCCTTTCTTCCTTGTCTGTCTTAATTGGTAAACTGAGTTCTGTTGGGTATTACAGCCACGCATGCACCTCCACATGGGGGACGCAGGGGTAGGGGCCTTGAGTGCAAAGCCCACTCGCAAGGAATCGACTATGGGTCTTCTCCAGGGAAGGAGAGACATCTACCACGGAACCCCGCCGCCTGCCACCCATTGAGCCTTAGATTCCATATCCCAAAACTCACCTGGCAGATATGTGGCACAGGGTTTAAACCAGGTTGACTCGGCGTCCCTAATCCAGTGTCCAGCACACTCTCAGAACATCACTACCATGGAGACCATGGGGGGAGAGACTTTTCCTGGCTGTGCTGCGGGCCTTGGAGGAGACATAATCATAGTGATGAAGTAGCAACCAAAATTATTTTATGGTGGTGGGGGGGGGTCACCATAAATGAGGGACTGTATGAGAGGGTCGTGACATGAGGAAGGTTGAGAACCGCTGCTCTGGGCAAACACACCTCATGCCATTGCTGTTGCCATGTCAGCAGCGCACATGTGTGCTTCACAATGCTGCGCCAGTAGATGTGCGGGCGGGCGGGGAGCTTCGACAATGGAGTTTCCCCACCGATTGGTCTGAAGCCCCAGAAAGATCCAGTCTTGCATGGGCAACGATGCATGCCTGCTACTCTGTCGTTGGTATCATGGAAGGAACCCTGATGAAATAGTGCTGCTGCGTTGGGCTGCTAACTGCAATTCGTTCGAAACCACCAGTCGCTCTGCTGAAGAAAGACAAGGTTTCTACTCCCCTGAGGAGTTACCCTCTCGGAAGCCCACGGGGGCATTTCTACCCTGTCCTACGCAGGGGTCCGCACTGACTCATCGGCAATGAGTTGGGTGAGAGAGTATCCTGGAGCAAACTATCTCAATGAGAAAGTGCAGCGTGCACACAATGTTCTTATCATCCTCACTCAACGCTTCTTAACCAAGGGATTATCACTGGGGTCCTATTTGAGTCACGGGGCAAATCTTGACCTAGGGCCCTTCAACCTGCTGGGTGTTGTGCCTGCCTGCCTGCGGCCTCTCTCAGTTCCTGCGGAACTTGGGCAAGGCCTCCACTGCATCTCATCAGCTGCCCCCACAAAGACAACGTGCAAGTTGTGAGTGCCAACGCTTTATGGCTCCGGAATGCCATTTTCTGCCAGGGGACTGCAGAACTCCTTTTGAAGAGGGGCAGCTGCGTCATTTGCTGTCGGCTATGCCACCCTGGAGTATTTCAAAATCTATTTCTGAGCATGTATGCCGCGGACATTAGCATATTGTGATTTTAATGGGTCTGGAGATTCCATGTGTAAATCTTTTACTGAAGATTTTCATGGGAACTTCTACGCCCCGCTCCCCCAAAGAGGAAAAGATGTCCTCAGTTGCCATCAGGCTGGAGCACTTGCTGGTATGCTTGCTAACACACACACACACACACACACACACACACACACACACACACGAAAGGAGAAATCTGTATCTTTTTATCTTCTTTAGCTGACTTCTGCCAACAGTACCAAGCTCCCATCCCTCTAGACTATGTGGGATAGTGTGAGCCCATGGGGGCTCACTGGTGTGGCCTCCCCCCACCTCCTCCCCACCTCACCCCAACTTCACCCTCCATGTGCCCTCCACTCTGCTGACCTCAGAGCTCTCAGGGCAAGCAACAACGTTTATGGGGCTCATTACAAAATGAGAATGCAGGGAGCTTATGGAAGATCCTGACAGTTCAAGGTCAGGGCCCTGATCCTGTTCAGAATCTGAGTTTTCTGAGTTTCCTGAAGCCAAGCCCAACCCACGGCTGTGGGGTCGATTCAGACTGCCCCATGGAGTCTCCAAGCCTGCAGTCTTTATGGAAGCTGAATACCCAGTCTTTCTTCTGCAGAGCAGTTAGTGGGTTCAAACAGTGGGCCTTTCTGCTAGCGAGTGAGCACCAAGCTGCTGTTCCCCCGAGGCCTCCTGGGCTCTGTGTCATTCATCTCTGCCACCAGCAATCTTCCTGGAGATGCTACCATCCCAGGGTGCTGTGGTGACCTTCAAGGCGAAGTTAGAATTTGGAGACAGGGATGCAGAAGCCAAGTTGAGAATGGTCTTTTTCTAATTATTCCAAGTCATGAACGTCCTATTTTCTAAGTCCCACAGTTTGCTGGACTGTGGTGTCTTGTCTGTTACTGAGAGGCTGGGAGCTATGCCACTGGAACATCAAACGGCCAGTGGGGTCACCCAAAGTGAACAGTTCTCAGCAGAGCTTGCTGACCAAAAATACCCTGGAAATAAGTAATAGGCGCTCCACTTCTGAGGGATTTGCCTAGGTTAACCTTATGAATAGTAGCAGATACTGTGCCAGAAAGTGAGCCCCTTAAGTTGGAAGGCATTCAAAATATCAGTGGGGAAGCGCTGCCTCCTCCAAGTAGAGTCAACCTTTATAAGGTGCATGGACCAAAGCTTTCAGCACCTCCGTCTGCTGATGGAGCATGACTCAGATTGAGAAGAAACAGTGGAGGCGCCCTTCAATCAGTGGAATTTGGAGCAGATGAAGGGTGAACCTAGAAGAATCAAAGTTGTCAGAAATGAGAGGGAATGCATGATGATCAATATTCAAGGCATTAATGAGCAGAAATGGACTGGTATTGGCCATTTTGAATCTGAAATCCCTATGGTTTACTATGTTGAGAATGACAACTGTAAGAGGAATGAAGTCTCATTCATCATCAAGAACATTTCAAGATCTATCTGAGATCAGATGATATCTATATATGGATATATATATGTATGTGTGGACTAGTTAATATTTAGCTACGATTCAAATTTATGTACCAATCTATATAAGTAAGGATGAACAGATTGGACAATTTTACCAACTTCTTCAATCTGGGATTGATCAAACATTCAATCAAGCAGTGATAATTGCTGGTACTTGGAATGCGAAGCAAAGATAAAGGAACAGTGGTTGAAAAATATGGCCTTGGAGACAGAGATGAAGGTGGAGATCACATGATGGAACTTTTTTTTAAAGAAGGATTTCTTTATTGCGAATACCTTTTTCGACCACATAAATAGCAAGTAGACATATCGATTTCACCAGATGGAATGCACAGAAATCAAAATGACTACATCTGTTTGGAGAGATGATGGAGACGGTTAATATCATCAGTCTAAACAATGCCAGGGGCAGGTTGTGAAACAGTCCATCCATTATTCATCTGCAAGTTCAGGATAAAGCTGAAAAAAATTAAAGCAAGTGCATGAGAGTTGAAATACATCATGCATGAAGAAAGAAAAGACATGAATAAGATAAAAGACCAAAGTGGCTGTTAGAAGAGACTCAGAAACATGTTCTTGAACATTAAAAGTATTTAAAGTGAAAGGAAGATCTGATGAAGTAAAAGAGCTGAAAAGAAAATGTCTATGGGCAGCTTGGGAAAACAAATTAGAGTATGAAAAGGAAATGTGCGAAGAGGTAAGATTTTTAAAAATCTCCGAGGAAAAACCTACTCAGCATAGATCAAGCCGAAAGAACTGAAGAAAAAGTTAAGTCTGGAATTGCAATACTGAAGAATTCCATGGGCAGTATATTGAACAATGTAAAAGAAGATGGAATGAATACACAGAGTTTTGTGTTAAAAAAAAAAAGGCTTGGTCAACCAGTAACCATTTTAAGATGTAGCATAAGACTCAGAACCAATGGTATTGAAGGAATAAGTCTTAGTTTATTGAAGATAGTATTGAAAAACAAGCCTCCGTAGAATTGATGGAAGATTAATTGGACTGTTCAAACACCTGATGAAGCACTAGAAAGACACATTTCTCGTGAAATGTGGAAGGCAGCTACTTGGCTTACAGACTGGAAGGGATTCATATTTGTGTCCATCCCACAGAAAGGCGACCCAACAGAATGTGAATCAGGTGAAACCTGCCTGAAAGAAAGTGCCAGAAGAATGTTTACTTGTGTTTTATTGACTATGCAGAGGCATTTGATTGTGTGGATCAGAACAAACATAAATTTTCAAAGAATGGGAATTGTGATCCTGTTGAACCTTTTCATCAACCAAGAGGTTGCCATTCAAACAGAACAAAGGGCATGCAACATGTCACTTTGAGCACTTAAGTGTGTTTGACCCAAGTCATGACATTTTCAGTCATCTCATATGCGTGTGAAAGTTGGATAATGAATAAGGAAGACTAGAAAAGAATGTAGGCGGGCTGAGCCCCGGTGGTATAGTGGTTGCGTGTGGGACTGCGACCCACAGAGTTGGCAGTTCAAATCCAGCAGCAGCTCTTCAGGAGCAAAGCTGGGCCTCCTACTCCCATCAGGGAGCAGTGATTCCCACAAAAAAGAATGGATGCATTTATTGAAAGTACTTTAGACTGCAAAGGAACTTATAAATTTTGAGGTATGTATAGCATGAATGCTCTTCAGAAGCAAGGAGGGTGTATTAGGAAGGGTTCTCTAGAGAAACAAACCAGAACACTTATAATTATTTACATATATGTGTATACATATACACGTACATACATACATATGTGTTTACACAATAAGGAGGAATATAACAGCTAATTAGTTCACACCACAGTATAGAGAGTTCAGGTCAATTTGCTTCCATGGAACAGTCAATATCCTGGAAATCCTTCAACTCATGAGCACCACCCGTTCCAAGGTCAAGGAGGCAGACAGTGGGTCTGCCCTCAGGTAACACAGGCAGAGCCTGCCCATAGGCAGGAAATAACAGGGCAGGGCAGTAACTGTCAGTAGTAGCTTGGGAAGTTAGGGAAGCAGGTCCTGATGGGACATGGAACTCAAGCCATGCAAAGCGACAGGAGGCACCAGGCACAAGCTCAAGCAATGGACACCCAGTAGTGTGGCAAAGCAGGTCTTGAAGGAGCCTCAAGCTCTCGAGACTTCGCACACAGGTCGTGTAGCACACACGTTGAGGCAGAGAACTAGCTAAGGCAGCAGCATGCTGGTCACACTGGTTCCATCACCAGGAGCAGGAGAGATGGAGACAGGCTTTCAGAGCCATGTATCTCTTTGTCCTTCAATCAAACTGTGACCTGATTAATCTCACATGTTCCTATTGGCCAGCTTGACACAATTCACCACAGAGGGTGAAACTTTGGACATGTTATCAGGAGAGACCAGTCCCTGGCAAAGGGCATCATGCTGAGTAAAGTAAGGGGAGCAGCATAAAGGAAGAAGACCGTCAAGGAGATGACTTGACACAGTAGATGCAGCAGTGGGCTCGGACATAACAACGACTGTGAGGCTGGTGAGGACTGAGAGGTGTCTCTTTCTGCTGTATTCGGGGTCACTAAGAGTCGGAGTCCACTAAATGGCTTCTAACAGCGATCGCAACCAGATGCTCTGCCTGCAATAGAATCCCAAACCAACACCAAGCCCACTGACATCTAGTTGAGCCCCACTCATAGGGAGCCTCCATGGCGCAGGGGCTACGCGTTAGGCTATGAACCGTAAGATCAGAAATTCAAAGCCATCAGCTGCTCCTCCAGGGAAAGATGAGGCGTTCCATTCCTGCGAAGATTTACAGCCTCGGAAACCCACATGGTTGTTCTGTTCTGTCCTGTAGGGTCGCGGTGAACAATGGCATCAGGCAGGTTTTATAACCACACACAGAGAATGTGTCTGAGAAGGTCCAGAGTCACTGTACCAAAAAGAACCAGTCGAAATTCTATCATTTCGGGAGGTAGCATTTGGGCAAGAACTAAGTTCAAGCTGCACTGAAAGCATTAGGCCAGAACAGGGCTCCAGGAATGGGTGGAATACCGTTGATTGAAATGTTTCAACGAGCCGATGCAGCACTGGAAGCACTCTCACATATGCCCAGAAATTTTGGAGCGATCCATATTTGTACACATTCAAAAGAAAAGTGACACAACAGCATTCTCTAACTAGAGAACAATATCTTTATATCACATGCAAGTAAAATTTTGCCAAAGGTCAGTTTGATGAACAATGGTTGTAGCAGAACATTGACAGGGAGATCTCAAAGGTTCAAGCTGACTTCAGAAGAGGACATCGAACAAGGGACAGCATTGCTGCTGTCAGATCTTGACTGAAAGCAGAGAATACCAGAAAGATATTTATTTGTGCTTTATTGACTATGTCAAGGAACTCAACTGCATGGATATTAACAACCACAAAATTGGAAATAATAGGAATTGAGCTTCTGTTGAACTTCAATTGCTCAAATTCGGTTGAAACTGTGTTTTATTAACTATGCCAAGGGATTTGACTGTGTGGACAATAACCAACTGAGGATAACCTTGATGAGAATAGGAATTCCAGAACACTTCATTGTGCTCATGTGAAACTTGTACAAGGACCAAGAGGTAGTGAATAGATGTTTTTGAACATAAAGAAAGGTGTGCACCAGGTTTGTATCTGCTCACAATAGTAATTCAATGTGTATGCTGAACAAATAATCAGAGAAGCTGGCTTATATGAAGAGGAATGTGGCCTCAGGATGAAGGGAAGGCTTATTTATTTATTTAAATAATTTTACTGGGGGCTCTTACAGTTCTTATCACATTCCGTCCATCCATTGTATTCATGTTTGTATCAAGCACATTTGTATAATATGTTGCCATCATAATTTTCAAACCATTTTCTTTCTATTTGAGCCCTTGGTATCAGCTCATTTTCTTCCCCTCCCCTTCCTTCCTCATAATTCCTCAATAATTTATAAATAATTGTGCTTTTTTTTTCATGTTTTAGACTGACCACTGTCTCCCTTCATCCACTTTTCTGTTGTCTGTTCCTCTGCAGAGGGAGTGTTATATGTGAATCTGTCAATCATTATGATCAGTTACCCCTTTCTGCCCTGAACCTCAGGAAGGTTTATTAACAACCTGTGGTATTCAGATGGTACCACCTTGCTTGTTGAAAGGGAAGATGATTTGAAGCACTTGCTGATGAAGATCAAGGATGGCAGCTTCAGTAGGAATTAGAAGTGTAAAGAAGATTTTTTAAAATTCTCAAAAGTGACCCATTAGGTCACATCATGATAAATAGAGAGTTAAAGATGTCAGGGATCTTGTCTTGCTTGGACCCACAACTATTGCTCATGGAAGCAGCAGGCAGGAAATCAAATGGCACATGGCATCCACAAATCCACTGCTCAAGACATCTCTAAAGTATTGAAAAGCAGAGAGGTTACCTGAAGGCTGAAGTGCATCTGATCCAACCATGGTATTTTCAATGCCCTCTACTGTATGCAGAGGTTCGACACTGAATAAAGAAGACTAAAGAACAGTTGATGCCTTTGAACCATGGTGTTATTGACGAATATTGAAAGTACCATGGACTGCCAAAAGAATCAACAACTCTGTCTTGGGAGAAGTACATCCAGAGTGCTCCTGACAGGCAAGGATAGAGAGACTCCACCTCAGGTATTTTGGACATGTTGTCAAGAGAGACTGTTCCCTGGAGAAGGACATCACTCTTTGTAAAGAAGCAGGGTGGTGAAGAAAAGGAAGCTCCCTTGGCAAGATGGGTGGACATGATGGCTGCAACAATGGGGTCAAATCGAAGAACAATTGTGAGGAGGGGCAGGGCCCGGCCGTGTCTCTTCCTATTATTCATAGGGACCCTATGTGTTGGCACCCACAGCAGCCTAAGTGCCTACATGAATTCCACTCACATACAAACTCATAAGCATTGGTCATTTGATGCAGAAAATGCTTAAAGGCGAGGGAAAGGTATAGCTAAGGGCAGTCTAGAAGAAAAAGGTAAGTTGTGCCCACTGCGTTCCTAGCATCACAATAAGGACAGCACCACGAGCCGAGGAAATCCAATTTATTTTCCTGATAAATGACTGCTGCTCTTGTCATTGTGCACTGATACCAGGTTCTCTTCATGCCTCCATTCCTTTCACAAAGAATCCATTCGTCATGCATGAATCTTCAATTATCCCCATACACAGTTTGCAGGGAGCAAAGTTATTTTAGCTGGTGGAAAATCTCCTTTTCA
This sequence comes from Nesogale talazaci, assembly GCA_004026705.1. NCBI lineage: Eukaryota > Metazoa > Chordata > Mammalia > Afrosoricida > Tenrecidae > Nesogale > Nesogale talazaci. Next base: position 41,787 of record PVJH01012298.1, read on the forward strand.
CTCTCCACTATTTGAACCTAGAACACGAATCGCTCTTTCTTATATAAACAAACCCGAGAGAAAAATATCTGATGGCGTTTTCCCTACATGATCAGCGTGTAGTGCCTGGCACTGGATTCCTTCCCATCCACGTGCTCATTCAAAAGCATCAGTAACATTTTTCTATTTACATTTTTTTTTAATTTAAAGCAACAGTTTTTAAAGAACAAGATGTTGAAAAGAGTGGTCCTGTCGTGCTATTTTTTTTCCTTTCCCCCAACTCCTTGTGACAGAAGACAGCTCTCTCCTCCTACCTGCTTCTTCATACAACCTGCAGCAATGTTTGGTCAAAGCCTTTGAACCTGCGCTGGCCTCATGCAGGCATGCAGTTGGGGGAGAAGGTTTACTTCAATAGCCTTTGCAGGTAATGGTGGTTCTCCTCCTTTGACACCACATCAAAGCTCAACAAATGGTAGTTTCCTGAGGATAGTTAGTTGAAAGATGGACCGTGGCATGACATCAGGGAACTTTTTCATTCTTCATTATGTGAAATTTGTGGGTCTGCCTCACATGGACCAGAATCACATATCTTACAAAGAACCTTTTAAGATTTTTGCAGCATCATGCTGCGGCTCTTTGAAAAATGTCCCTTGCTGAGTTAGTGCTTCTAAAGACTGATGCATTGGATGAGGCACTCCCTAGAATTGTATTGGTTAATATCAGCTTCAATTTCATCAGAGAGGTCTTTAAAGGCAGGGAAGCTGCCAAACACATAGTGGAACTTACAAGCCTTCTGAAATCTAATTTTCACTTCACAGCTTGGATTTGGTCATTGGCAGCAAACAGTATCTGTTGTTTTCCCTGATCTGACAGGCATACTTCATTCACTTTCAAAGAAAATGCTGCCAATTACCCAAGCCTGACTAACCACAGTTTGTCCGAGGTTCCTTCAAGGAAAATGAGCACCCTGGAAAACGGGCTAGTTCAGTAAACAACTCAAGTGAGTGCACCAGCTCTGCTACTCCAGACAGCTGGGGGCCAAAGTGCTTTATGAAGATCCTTGCTTCATTACAAGGGATATTAAGAACACGTCGAGTCATAGGACGAGACAAGATAAAACTACTAATGATGACAGCTTCATCACGAATATTCCGGTGTGCGACTGACTTTGGTTTTTTTCTCCTCTCCAGGAGTGCAGGGTGGGAAGAACACAGCGACTCCTGCTCTTATTTGGTGGCCTTGCCTTGCCCAGGTTAATGCTAAGGCATTTTACCCAACAACACATTTTGTCAACAGCCCCTCTGTTGTATGATGAAGGTGGACTATGGGAAGAAGAATGCAGCAACAGGATGGGAGGCAGGCTTTTTAGCAATGGCATGAGCTTCCTTTTGGAAAGCAAGGAGATCTTGGAAGTACTTGCTGATGAAACTCAAAGACAGCAACTTTCGATAAAACTGCTAAGAAACAAAAATAAAGGTCCCTCCAGGGTAACTTGCAACTCAGTGCACAGAAAACACAAATCCTCAGGAATGGCCCTACAGGCGATGTGATGACGAATGGAGCAAAGACTTAAGCCATCAAGGATGTCATTTAGCTTGGCTCCACGCCAATGCTCGTGGAAGCAGCGGCCAAGAGGTCGAAGAACATAGCATCTTGGGGAAATCTTGGGCACAAGACCTCTCTGGAAAGTTGCAAAGCAAGGACGTCACTTTGAGCACTGAGGTGCTCCTGACCCAAGTCATGCACTTTCCATCTTCTTGTGTGCATGGGCGAGTGGGACGATGACTAAGGACACCTGAAGAAGGGCAGATGCACTTGGACGATAGAGTTGGGGGAGGCTCTTGAAAGTTCTGTGGACTGCTAGAAGAAGAAACAAATCTATCTTGGAAGTAGGTCAGCACAGGATTCTCTTAGAACTGAGAATAACGAGACTTCCCCTCCTACACGTTGGGCATGTTATCAGGAGAGACCAGTCCCTGGGAAAGGACAGACTGTTTGGGAAGGTGGAGGGACAGGAACAAAGAGGAAGGCCCTCGACAAGCTGCATGGGCAGAGAGTCTGCAAGGCTGGGCTGAAACACAAAAGCCACGGTGAGGGTGGGCGGTCCCAGAGACTGCTCCATTCTGGTGGGCCTGGCATCCCTCGGAGCTGGGCCTGACTCACAACAACAAAAGCATTATGAGTGTTGTGTGATCTCACAGACACTCTGAGCGAGTCTGAGCAAGGTTGGGGGTCCACGAAGTCCACTTGGAGAACCTCTGGTGTCAAGGAGAGCCCCCCACCCCCACTGACTGTCAATAACAACATGCCCTAAACTTCTGGCTCATTCTTCATGTCCATTCCGGTTAGCTGGGGTCCTCTGGGCCTCCTCTGCTCCATGACAGGGAGATCTCCAAGTATCTGGAATGTCATCGACGGTGGTGACAGAAGGGCATGGGCACACTGCCTCTTAGCAGCCTTCCTCTGAAAAGAGCATCATGTCTCCTTTCTGCTCATTGGTCAAAGCTCACAGGGACTGGGCATTTCCAGATGGAGTTCGTGCATTCCTGCCATAGGCCTGGAACAAGAGCAGGCACATTAGGGGAATGCTGCATGTGTTCTATTTCACTAGGAGAAGCTATCAGTGAGTGACCCATGGTCATTTCTGAATCTATAAGAAAGAACAAGTAGGACTCATTGAATCATTACATGCCATCCCTCATCAGGCTCATTTTGACTCAAGGAGTATTAAAATATCAGAAAGTAGCAACTTAAAATCAAGGCAATGTGGTAAAATTCTGTAGGAAAATGAAATGGAAGATTTCACTATGAAACTGTGATAGAAATGATCAGAACGTATACTCACTGCTCAGCGCTAATGTCTCGTTGCCTCTGAGGATAATAGCAATCGTGTCTACCCATAATTTGGGGCTAGGGAAAACCTATTGTTTTGCTATTCCTCTCACTTCTCATCTTGAGGCTTTTACAGATTCATAGTTAGCTGCAGAGAAGTGAACAAGGAGGCTTCATGTGCCCCTTACCATGCTTCTCCCCATAAATGAGGTGTAGTCTTGCCACCAGGAACTTGATACTAATTCGTTCCACAAAGCAGATTCAGAGGTTGCCCATTAGAGCGTGTGTGCATGTTGTCGGTGTATTCTTGTGCACGTTGTGCAGAAAGTGCTGACTGGTGTAACACCATCAGGATAAAACCCCAAATGTGTTACTAGAGAGCGGATACTGGCTCACGGTAATCCCACAGGACGGAGCACAATTGGCCCCAAGGGTGACCGTAAGTAAACAGAAGCAGACGGTCATATCTTGTTCCTGTGCAGTAACTGGTTGGTGGGTTTGAACTAACAATCTCTCAGTTCGCAGATTAACAGTGGTGCACTCAGCCACTGCCTCGACAGGGCTCCTGACAACGAAGAGCCTGACCATGGCCAGGCGGGTCTGAGCGGCACCAGCTCAGAGTTCAGGCGGCAGAGTGCCAGCTGCTTGTGTGCAACTCCAAGTCCAGTGGGCGGGCGCAGAATTGAAGAGGCCACACTCCTGGAATCCCTTGATCAACTGGTGCACGTGGAATTGTTCCAAATAAGGCTTCTCCCTGGAAAGGACTTTCTGAGTCTCCGAAAAGACTTCTTGAGGCCTGTAGGTTCTAGAATGAGTAGCAGGAGTAGCAGCATTCCTACCTGTCCAGGGCAGCCTCTCACTTTCACGCCTCCACTCTGGAGGAAAGAGGTGCCCAGCGCAGCGTCCACGCTCAAACCGCGATTTTAAAATGCCCACGGGCTTCCATAGTCTTCTCAGGTTGTATAAAGGATGACCTAGACTCAGAGTTGCCACATCAACCCGATGCCAGCCGCCGCTCAGGGATGCCCTGCCACCTGTCCTTCCCGGTGCCAGCCAGTATGCATCTCAGAACATGGTTTAGTCAGGACACTGACCTCACGAGGTCCTCGCCCCTGTCCACAGGGGACACTGGAGGCACAGGGGACCTAACAGGCTCGACCTGTGGCATCGGGCTGCCAGGGGTGGAGCCAGGCACTCCACCATGTCCATGGGCTCCCACGCAGCAGCGTGGGTTGGTTTTCCTCTTGGCTGGACATTCCACCCTGCAGCTTCTCCCCAGCACATCTGGAGAGGAGGCGGCTGCTAGCCATCGCGTCTTTCCTAGCTTTTATTGAGGACCGCTTCGCTCGTCATTCCGGGAGCTCTTTCCACGCGCATCGCCCACAGTGTCTAGTCTGGCCAGCATCTCCACTGCCCCCAAACCACGCAGCCCGCGGACCTACGTGCACTGACCGGTCTTCCGCCGGGCAGGTGAGAGCGGCGCCCACCTGTGTGCGCTGCAGGTGAGAGCGGCGCCCACCTGTGTGGCCCGCAGGTGAGAGGGCGCCCACCTGTGTGCCGTGCAGAAGAAAAGCAACTACCGCCAGAGGGCGCCGTAGCCCAGGCGTGGTACCTGGAAGACACCTGGCTCAGCCACTTCCCCGCAGAAAGTTGCTCCCTGGGACATTGACACCCGCGATGGCTCGGCGCCGGCTCCCAAGGATAAATCACTGTGGTTGCCGCGCGTGTCACGATCCGTCTGTGCTCTGCTGGCAAGTTGCCGAGGGGAGGAAATGAACCACTTTGGGGCGTTTTTCTCCGGGCGCGGTGGTGATGGATGTAGTTGACTGAGGCGGCTGTTTCCCGCAGTCCAAATGCGTTCCGCTCCCCTCCTTAGAGCCCACCATTCAATGGACTCCAACAGTAAAATAGAACAAGTCAGTGAGAGGTCAGCAGATGGCTCGGAACCCTGAGGAAAGCCCGGGTCTCCTGGCAGGGTTGGTCTCAGCGCAGTGCTGTGTGTGTGTGTGTGTGTGTGTGTGTGTGTGTGTGTGTGTGTGTGTTGGGGGGGGGTGGGGAAGGAGGCAGCCAGGATGAGGGACCCGAATGATGGGAATCCCTGCCCCCCACTCTTTATTGCCAGCATCAAAGCTATGCAGTGTGATGGTGCCGTACCTCCTGACTACGTGGAGGCCCGGATGCCTTCAACACCCAGTGATGTGAGTAAAGCAGAAGGGAGGACATGGCCTGAGTCAAGGGCCACTCCCTCTGCAGTTTGATCCACTGGTTTCCTGCACCATGCGTGGACACGCAGCATCCCTGAGAAAGTGCAGCCAGTGGCTGGATGGGGGTGGTGTGGGGGCCCGTCAGTTTCAGGCCTGTTGTGCAGTCAAGTCATGAGGTCGAGCTCCCAGCCGGCATCCCACCTCTACACACCCAGCCCTCTGGAGATAAAAGGCCCTAGGTCCCATGAGGTCCCATGCTCACACTGCACCCTGCCTGGTCCCACTTCTCCATCTACAGGAAAACCCTTCTTTCCTCTGGCACCATCTGCCTCATCAGCCAGCTCCAGCAGGGAGGAAATGTACAGACGGCCAATGTGGCTGTTGTTTTTCAAAGACAACATTAGCCCGTTCTCAATAAAATCAGTTCTTCCATTGTCAGCTCTCTTCCCACCCACTGCTTTCTCTGGGGTTGTCACTGTTCAGAGTTTAGTCAGTAGCCTCCCAGAATGGCTTGCAGGCCCCTAGAACCCCGTGGTGCTGCAATGCCATCCAGTGGGCGCCGACTCATGGTGACGGTGTGTGCCGCAGAACCAAACGCTGCCTGGAAGGGCTGGGAAACCCCTATGGATGGGAGGGGAATCCCCGAGGAGAAGTGATTGGCCCTTCCCATGAGTGGGAGATCTGCTCACCGCCCATGGCATGCCGCAGTCAGGGCGGAACATTGATGGGCAGCCACTTTTCAGGACCCCTCGTTCTTCTCGCTCCCACTGCCGGCATGTCCGGTCCGACTGGAAGTGAGTCCACAGAGCAGGGGAGAACTGCCTTTGTGGGTTCCCAGGACCGTAACTCTTCCCAGGAGCAGAAAGCCTCATCTTTCTCCCTCGTAGTGGCTGGTGGTTTCAAACCGCTGCCTCTGTGGGCTATCTTCCCATCGTGCATTGGAACCCTCTGCTCTTGGAGACGGAAACTCAGTGCAGACTCTCCAGGGACTCCTCCAGCTGTGAGGCGTGCAGCCCACCCTGCCCCTGCTGTCCTGTGCTCGTCTCTAGTCGTGGGTGGCGTGTGCCTTTCTGCTGGAAAGGCCACACAGAACACTTCTTAACTCCTACCTCCATTCCCCTACTCCTAGCAGAAGCCAACTAATGGGCTTTTCTGGGGGGGGGGGCACAGGATGGGGTGAACAATCAAGAAAAAGGGAGGAAATGACCTAAGTTCAAGAAATGGGACTGAAGGATACAAATCCGCAGAATAAAAGGCCCTGCTAGAACAAAGAATGATGATCATGATAACGATAATCTTAAAACCCAATATCCATCAATCGCTCACCAGCACCAAGCACTGCAATAGGGCTTTGATGTATGGTCTCTTTAATCACCCCAATCAAGCAACATTCTTTCATCCTCACTCTAAGGAGGCTCACTGGGGCACACTCAAGATCACATTGCTAGCCAATGGTGCTGCCAGGTTTTCAAACCAGGTGGTATGACGTACCATCCCCCGGTGTCCCATAAAATATCAGAGTGCCAGGTACAAAGAGAGGACCTTGATGCTTGCTGGGAAGGACATAGGGCACAGCCTGAAGAACATCAATCAGAAGAGCATCAGGTTGCATTAGCAACCCTGGAAATGGAAGGCAAATGGTTTTCAATAAAGAAATACAATCCTTTGAAGATGCAATCAAGTTCGGGAGTGGAATAAAGACATTTCAGTCTCGTGAGACCTTCAAAATTCTACTTCCCAGGCAATTTTTTTCCAGGAAACCACCAGAGAGGTATGCTGGCATGGTGCCAAAAGCTCTGATTCCTTAACAGACTCCATTCTTGATGGAGACAGGGCAAGACGTGGAAACCAGAAAGCAAAGACTCAGGAGTGTAGGGGATGGGCAAGTAAATGCCTGGGGGGGGGGGGTGGTAGCTGTGCACTCACTCACTCACCTGTGACACCATCACAGGTTGACGCGAATGTGCCAGAGGGTTGGAACAAATTGGAATGAGGGGAGATTTTTACCTCCACAAATGCATGAAATCACAAGGTAATGCCCAGCATTGCTAAATTAAGAAGACCAACAACAGCAACACAGAGGCAAGTCCAAGAAGGAATCATGGGAAGGAGGGCTGGAAGTGGTAGTTATAGAGAGTGGGAATGGTGAGTGGGTTGAGAGGGGGATGAGACAAGGGCTATCTTCATTATCAGCCTATAATTTTAAAATTTAATTATATTTAGTTTATCATGAAATACTTGGTGGTTTTCATGTAAAAATCTGCTTTCTGTCTTCTTTGGAAACAATCTGACCATTCGGGGCTACCATCTTGCCAGGTGGCACTGGATGAAGCCCAAACTGCTGATTCTCTGGTAAGAACACGCCAGCCAGTTTTTCATGTTTCCTTGATCTGTCATCCTTATCGGTCCTTGAATGTGCCCGCCAGGTGAAGGAGCCACCTCTGTACCCTTCGCACCTGTTAAGTCTTGGGCTGTGGACTTAACCATCCACTGTGCACACACATTTTCAAAACTGAGACCCAGACACGGGTTGGAGTAAACTGTTCCTTTATACCGGGGTTCCGTCAACCCCCCAAGAAGAATCTTGCTGAAGCACTCAGCCTTTAGCATGGCCTGAGCACTGCATTATGTAATTGGGATTAACATCAATTGCATGAAATCCCCCTTCAAGAAGCTCCACTCAAAGGAAATGCATTCAAGGGCAATACCCTTCATGGGTGTTGTCTCTATTGAGCATATGGCATGTGGCCCCTCTGTTCTGCTTTCCAGAGCTTCACCGGCAGCCATTCCACCAGGGTGGGAAGGATCAAATCATCCCTTCGGAGTGCTGCCAGTTGGAATTATGGAAAGTGTATGTCATGCCCCCAAGCCAACCTGCTGGTTTTAGTGAAGTGCTACACACATCTTTGATCTCTGTGCATGCTGTTTAAAGGATGACTGTCATTCTCAGAAGAGGAACAAGAGCCCACGGAGTCTCAGATCAAGGCAGCCTCTGCATTCACAAGGAGCAGTCAGATGCCTGCCTGCGGAGAGAGCGCCCTGGGTGGGAGATGAGCAGCCAGAGTAGAAGCCTGTCCAGAGCCTGCGTGTCTCTGTTTGGAGACGTTACCAGTTTAGCAGCTGGCACATTAGCTTCTCCTCTTTCAGGTGATTTGGCATGGATGCCAGGGAAGATTCAGACGGGAGGCAGCTCTGAGAGACTTTGCGAGACCACGCGGGTCCTTTACAAATGATCTCAACCACGGACACGCGCTTCTCATTTCAGGGAGTTTAACTGCAGGGTCCGGCATTCTGGTGTTGTCATGGAAAGGCAATCTGAAGGCTGACAAGGAGATCCCATTACGTCAGACATCCCAACAGTGCATTGACCACCAGGTACAAGTGTGAGTGCAGGGCCCGTGTAAGGACAGACCAGACAGGCCTGGGGAGGGATGAGGTGTGTTTGCTGTCTTCTTCTTGGTGTGTTGTCTTCACTTCTGAGGACCTGGTGGCATCAAAGATTTCAGTGTGGGTGGAGAGCACCCCATCTGCAGAGGCATCCCCTAACTGGCTGACAAAGACCTCTCTTCAGTGGCACCAAAGCAACTTGGATGACCCACGTGCACCTGCCCCAAGTCAGGCCAGGGCCTTTTTAGTCACTTCACCGACGTGAAAACCAGAGGTGGATTTAGATCATTGAGCTGGTTTGCGGCCCTGATAATGATGGTTTGAAATGTTAAAAATGTTTAAATGTTAAAAACTTGATCTATACTATGTTATATAGTTAATATTTAAATAAGAACAATAAAAGAAGTATTCAATACTGGATTATGCTATCAAAGGAGTTACTCTGATGAACATCGTGTGAGTCTGGGTAGTAGACTAGAGAAACAAATTCATAGATGCTCATATGTGCATAAGAAAAAGCTTTATATACAAGAACAATTGAACCTTAAGGAAACATCCCAGCCCAGTCCAGATCAAGTCCATATGTCTGATATTAGCCCATATGTCTGATACTAATCTAAAAAGTCCTTTTCAGACTCATGAAACAAATGCAATGATGCCAAATGTAGGAAGACCACAGACCAGTGGGTAGGAAGTCTTATGGATCCAGTGGTGGTACAATCATCTCAGCACTGGCAGTGGTCTCCACGTGACTTCTCCACTTCCGAGGCTCTGGCTGCCATCAGCCTGTTTCCATGTGTCTTGCCGACAGCATGTCTCACAGAGAGTGAGGATGTGCCCTGCCTCCAATGAGCTATTTATCTCCTAAGTGCCTCCAAATGAGGACATCAAGCTATGACCTGATTGAAAGGTCAAACTCCACCCCTTCACTCTCAAGTCTCAAATTGACAGCAAAAAAAAAAAGAGTAAGGAATGTACATTTGTGGTTTCTATATATTGGGTGGCTGGGCCCAAAGAGAGAATGAATCCTTATTACAAGTACCATTTTAATAACTGGTTGACCTAACTGTAAAACAACAACACAACAACAAAATTGGGTATCACATTTGCCGTTCTGCAGAACTGGTACGAACTGGCTGAATTCCACCACAGGTGCAAACACTAGACAGTGACCCAGGAAGACAGAAGAAGAATGGTGGCCTCTGCTTACTGTTGACAAAGAAGACTGACTGACCATAGACAGCTCGATGAACTGGAAATAAAGTGTTCCCTGGAAGTGACCTTGACTTTGGCTATGCCACCAGCTAAAATCAACTGTTTGAGCAGGACCCCCTGTGTGGTAAAGCAGAGGCCAGGAAACATGAGGGGTACCCTCAGGGAGACGGATTGACTGCAGTAGTCAGGTGGACCCAAATCTCCCGATCATCACAAAGGCAGGCCCTGCCCCCATGCACAAAGACCCAGGCAACTAAGCATAAAAGAACATCAAGTTACTCAGGAATGTTCAGAGCTGGCTCTCCTGTGGACTCTGGATGAGCATCCCATGTGGCAGGCAGGAGGCATTGAGGCGGCAATGGTCCAATGAGGAAAGCTTGAGGAGCTCTGAGTTGAGCAAGTGCCTGGAGCCCCACTTCCTGTCATACTGAAGAGCGTGAGGAAGACGGAGGAAGTGACATTCATGTCTAAGGTATCCAGGCTGGCCCACCAATCCACAGGGTCCACCTGTCGCCAGATACCAAGTGACCGGACCCATATGCCATCTCAGGGCCTAGACACATATGGGCATTGGCTGGCTGCCTCACACGCCAGCTGCACCTTAGATGCCATCAGATGAGTTTACTTAATCTACTTCCCACCCCATGTTGCTTTTCTCCTTAGTGAAAGTGCTGGCGGGAAGATTGCATTTCCATCCTCTCCTCTGTGAGGATGAAGGCCAAATGCAGCAAGATGCACTTCCACTTTAAAAGATGCATGCTCGGCTCCTCTTCAGAAGAAAAACTCGAGTGTGAACTGAGCCCTAAACTGAGTCCTGAACCCAAAGAACCCAAACAGATGGGGCTGATGCAAGACAAATGGTGGAGTGGTGGGAGTAACTGCAGATCCAGCGGCTGTCTCCCTCTCCATTGGACTTCCCCGCCCAACACGTCAGTCTGCTCAGCATCCCTGGGCTCCTTGGAGAGAAGACAGAGGGAGGGATCAAGAAAAAGATTGCTGCTGGTATAGAGTCTAGTGCGCATTCTCCCCCCAGAGCGAGTGGGAATCAGGTTGTCCAAACCAACCAGCCTTCTGGTTGGTCCTCAGCACCCATCGCATGAAGTAGTCCAAAGGGGTTTCTCTCTGCTTGGCTGCCCATTGGGTCAACATGGGGATGAGCGACTTGAGACTAAAAATGGAAGGACAGAAACCTTTTGGTTGGGCTGAAGGGAAAAGCCCTTCAGAGACTCACAGCTCCTCAGCTCATTGAAGGGCCCGGGATTGCCGTGCATACTGGGAAGACTTGCATGTTCTGTCTGACACCATGTGGGCTCCTTTTGACCTAAGGCTCCATTCCTTGAATGAGATCAAATATCTGAAAACTGACCAGAGGCCTGGCAAATTCCAGACCTGGGCGCAGGCTGTTCCCAAAATAGATGGTGGGCCTTATCAAACACTGCAAGTAGAGAAGATCATGATTGGCCAAGGTCATTTGGGGGCAGAGAAATAAGATTCACAAGTTGGATTGTTCTTTTAAGTTGCTAATTTAGCAAGAGTTGCAGAAAAAAAATCTATGTAATTAGTAGTTACCAGAAGCTTAAGACACAATTATTTTTAATAATACATCTGTACAACTCAAATCTTTTTTATTTAAGAAATGAGCATGAGTAATAATTGTTCCCACTGAAATTTGTCATAATGAGCTAATAGAGTGCATTATTAATCTTTGCGGCTGTCCTGTGATAGGGCTATTACTCTCACCACTTTCACAAAAGAGAAAATGAGTCATGGAGAGGTGAGATCTCTTGGTGTCACCTCATCCAGTTAATCAGCTGCAGCACGAAGTTTGTTGTCTCCATCTTAAGACTGTTATATCCATTCCATTTCTGGAAAGAAAACCCAACTCAAAACACCAGGAGAGAAGCCCTTTGTTTTTTATCAAGTAGGCACTATGACTGAAATCATCATACTTTGGCTAAGGAAAACCTACAATGCTGTAAGGTATCTTGCTTGATTGCCATGGGTTTTATCTTAATATTTACTGCCCAGGACTGAAAACAACCAAAAGACAATTCACATCAGAGGAAAGATCTCTATCTTATTGAATACTAATCCACTGAGATCTCTACCTAATTGAGGGGAAACAGATAATGAAGTGTGCCCCAACACTTTTTTCTCTTCTATAATGAGTTATCATGATTCCCTAAAATAGGAGATAAATGTCTCCTAAATCAGATGGTTGGATAATGGTGTGTGTAATAGGGTGTCATCAGGGACAAGAATAAACAGTCTTCCAGGAAGAAAAGCATCATATCCATTCCGCATGCTGCAAGCCTCCTGAGCTGTTGAGGAAGGCATTTCTGAGTTTATGGTAGTGTGGGTTTGTTTGAAATTCAATATGGCGGCCATTTGGCCAATGCAGAGCTGTGGCCAGCCAGTCCTTAAGAAAAAAAGTGAGGTCAAACACAGATGTTCTTCCTCTGAACAATGGCTGCTCCTGGCTGGTGGTCAGAGCTTCCTCAATCAGCCCAGTTCTTCTCAAAGGCCACTCTGTTGACCCTCTCCTGGACGCACCTCTCCTTTGTCCTCAGTCAGCTTAGGGCATGGCAACCTTCAGGTCTCGTTTGTCCCCGCCCTGTTTATCCCCAAGTCCCTCCAGTCCATAGTGGTCCCGACAGAAAGTCTGTTCATCCGTGACCACACCTCTGCCACCCCCTTTCCTTCACTTCAAATCCTGTCCATTTTCTTGCCCAAGTTTGGACCCTGTCCTCAGCTCCCATGGGTCTGCCTTGCCTCCTGCCCGTTGGGTTGGATCCCACCTCGTAGTGTCTCAGTAGGCGAGAGGAGAACCGTCTCTGTGGGTTCTGAGGCTATAAAGTTTTATCAGGGCAGAAAGCCTCATCCTCCCCCTGAGAAGTGACTGGTAGATTTGAACAACAGAGCTCTTGGTTACCAGCCCAACTAGAAACCCACTGCATCACTTATATATCCTATTCTACTCATATAGTGTATACCACATGCACACAGTACATGCATAGGTGTGTGTGTATATATATATAATGTGTACCCTGTATATATTTCAGTATAAGATGGACTAAGAAGGAAAAAGACCTGGGAATCTACTCCTCTAAATGTACCAGCCTCTGAAAACACTGTGGATCATAACATACTGAGCACATTCTGCACGAGCTGGTCCCCAAGAGCTGGTGGCTGACTTGATGACAGTCAACAACAACAACAACAAGGCATATCTAAATTATTTATGGGTTTGTAAAGCGAACAACCTGCTCCTGCATTGATCTCAGCCCTAGTCTCATTTCAGTGGTGGGGGTGCATCTCCCTCATCCTTCGACGGCATGCTGTTCTCGTGTGTGGAGGCAGGCGTGGGATCAGCATTTCCACAAGTAATGTGCTGAGTGCCTTCCTCCGGCAAGACGCAGTTCTTGGCACCCAATAAAATGAGTGAACTAGAGCCCTTGTCTTACAATGGAGCTGACACTAAAGGGGGTGAGATAAACACACAAAAGAAGCTGCAAAACATACAGTGTGTCCCTTGAAGAGTAGTCATTCAAGGTCAAGGGGTGTGTGTTATATATACCGTGGCCATGGGTGACCAGCCTAATAAGATTTCGGCAGAAATATAAAAGACGGGAAGAGTTCCTCAAACCCACTGCGATCCTATAGGCATAGTTGAACTCGCCATAGGGTTTCCAAGCCAGGGCTCTTCATTGAAACACATGGACTCATCTTTCTCCAGTGGCAGTGGCTGGTGGATTTGATCCAATGTCCTTTTAGTCAGCAGTTCATGTGTATTCATAGTGCCAGCAGGACTCCCCAAGAGGAAGTAGGGGTTGAAGTAAGGGAGATTGTACCAGACAAAGCAATGATGTGCTGGTTACTGTTTAGCAAGCCGTTCTCTTGGGGGGGGGGGGGAAGAATCATTATTTTAGACTCTATTATTATACCAATTGCTGATTTCTGTGATGTGAGCACTCCAATCCTTGCCATTTTTAAGTTACCAACAGAAGTTCCAGTGTGCAGTTGGTTGACCATAGTGGGCTAGGGCCAATTGGTGGAACTGATTCAGTACCTGGGGTCAAAGGGTGTGGTTGGTCCATGATCAGGCAGAGGGCACAACGTGGTTGGGCTGGACTGGACAAGAGGGCAAGGTGTGGATTAAAGGGGAGAAAGGCAGCCTGGGGCCAGGCCCTGTTGGGTGCAGTGGGCCCCTGTAAATCTTGCTTTTGTCTGTGACATGGAAAGATTTTTCAAGTATTTCTCTAGTAGAGTGAGACTTGATTTGACATTTGTGACGTGTTGAGAAGAGACTGGGGAGATAGGGAGGCAAATATAGTACGGGGGTGGGGTGGGGTGGGCAGTAGGAGGCTCTTTCAAGAACCCAAGAGAGAACTGGTGGCGGCCACCTCTACCTTGGATCCATAGACTAGCAATGACAAGGGTGATGTTGGTGGGTCTTGGGTGTGTCCTGAAGGACTCTCTGATAGAGCATGCTGATCAGTTGAGTTGGGTTGCTGCGTGCTGGGGAAGAAGGGAAGAGACAAGGAGGGCTCCAGGACTTTGGGCAGAGCACCTGCACCAAGGACACAGTCTCCGTGTTCTGAGCTTTGCCGGTGGATGGATGTAGGGAAGGGAGGCAGCTGTTATGCTTTGGCTGAGTTGAATTCAAGATGCTCCTTATATATGCAGACTGGGAAGATGAATGGACCCTTGGAAAGACAAATCTGGAGATGGGTGCCATAAATTTGGAGACTCTCACCTGGGAGCAAAGGCAGATCAGGGAGAAAAGACTGATGGCTCCGCACTGGGCATTCCAGAGTTTTCAGGTCTGGAAGATGAAGAGGGACCTCTGGCGGGGGAGGATGAAGAGAGAGGACACACCAGCTGCTGTGTGAGGGAAGTGTTCTTCCGATGCAGAAATGATCAAAGGTGCCTGATGCGGACAGACCCAGTAAGATGCAGACCGAGACGTAGTCATGGAGGCCCGAAGCTCGGAGGAAGGTCCCTGGTGATCCTGATGAGGGCCTTCAGTGGCAGGGTGGCCAAGAAGGCCCAGTTAGAATGGGTGAAGGAGAAGTTTCATGAGAAGTGTGGTGCGCTTTCTGGCACTCACCATCGTCCGTCGGACAGAACACAGGTGGCTCGACAGCCTGGGGCTTGCTGATACTTCTCATGACAAATATGGACTCGGGGTGGGCAGGAAGGCACGAGTGAGTGAGGGAAGAAATACAACGAATAAAATGGTGTGTGTGGCGGTGAGGTACGTGTGTCAATTTCATGATTGGGAGTTTAGGGGTGGAGTCTAACTTGTCAATCTGGAGATAGCCAATGAAGCCTCTGTGTGGGTGTGGCGTTCTCCTGAGATTTCTGGGCAATCTCACAGTATTTCCCAATTGGAGAAGGGAGACTGGACTGAGTCTCTGAGAGACGCTTGACTGACAAGACAAGATGGCAGCGTCTGAGGAACTGGAGGAGGCAGAGGAGAAGTCATATGGCCTTTACCCTGATGGAACCAGACCTTTGAAGTTGGAGAAGCCACATGGAGACCCCTGCCAATTCTGAGTTGCTTCTACTGCCACTGAACACTGTTGATGGACTCTGAGCTGTGAGAAGCGAGGAGCCATGGGGAGACCCCTGCCAGTGCTGGGATGCTTCCACTGCACGTGATTTTTGAGTCAGAAGGAGACTTTATAGGCTAATATCGGACATAGGGGCTAGTGTTGGATCCAAGGCCAGACAGGAGCACACTCCCATGTGGAGGGCTGTTCTTTTGGAATGGCGGGAATTGAGAGTGATCTTCATTTGCTGGATGTTTGTCTGAACTTCCCAGTGGTGTCTGATGAAGGTGTACTTCATTCACAACTGGACACGCCCCCTACTATTGGACATAAAGAAAGCCCCAAACCCAAAGAGCCTCCTTGCCCTGGCATAGATCCCTGAATAGCCTCTCTGGCTCTGCCTGCCCAGGGAGGACTGTGCCTCTCAGAAGCGGGTTCTCTACCTCTGGAGTGGAGTCTCTTCAGTTTGAAAGAATCAATCCTCCAGTGGATTTTTTCACGACTGTTTTCAAAGGCCTGTTATGTAGAGGAGTAGGGGCAAAGGCTATATCTTTCCTGGAGATAAATAAATACAATCTAGCCGCTCACCTGCCCACGGTGGCATCCTTCTTGAAGACACGTTATCAAACACTTAAATATTTAAAGCCTCAAATTAACTTGGAGATAACACTAAAATGCTTCATCGTCCTGTAGCCTGATAAGAAATGGGATGAATAGTTTGAAATTAATGCCACACAAGCGTGCTCAGAATACCTGAAGGAGGTCCGCCAGCCACCCAGGGAGGAGTCTGCAGGCCTGTCTTCCACCGAGGGGAGTGGAGATCCTCACACCCTGCTTGAGTGGCTTCCAGGGGCCGAGTAGGCACAGATGAACTGATGGAGGGGACTGGGCACTGGTCCTTCAGGTGGTACTGCCCTCCATGCAGCTATCAGGTTCACCTTGTCAGGCAGGTCGGAGCTGGAGAGGGAAACCGAGGCACAGGAAGGTGGGAGGATTCACAGAGCCGTGCGCTACTTTGTGGAGTCGAGACTTACCGGAGATCAGCTCGACAGTATCTTTCAAAGTTAGCGTCCACACACACATGGACCCAGAAACTGCACTCCAGGAGCCCAGGGGGCACGTGGTTAAGAGCATGGCTGCTACAAAAGGCTGGTGGCTCCCATCCACCAGACATACCTCAGGAGATGGGGGTGCAAGCTTGAGCACCCTTGGGTGGCTATGAGTTGGGAGAGAGTCCATGGGATAGCCAGCACTGCATCTGGCCTGGTTGGTTTGTCATTATTCTATGTACACTTCCTGTCCTGTCAAGAGTAGGTCTCCAAGACATAGTGCTCAGGGGCTGGAGAGGAAAGACACATTTTGGAGAACCACAGCATTTAAGTCAAAGGAGCCCTGCGTCTCTCTACAAGCGGAGGATTGTAGAGTGGATGCCTAGTCACAGTGGCCCTGTACACAGCAGAACAAAACCCTGCCTTCCCCGAGTCATCTTCGTACTTGGTCTTATATTTGAGCCCATGGCTACAGCCACCGTGTCAGTCTTTTTGGTTGAAGACCCAATGACTTTCAAGGAAGCACAGAGCTGGGCTTGCAGATCCTCAGGTGCCCCATGAAGCAGTTGCATGAAATCTAGCAATTTTTCTGGCCAGATCTCATTACAGTTGACAATAGCTCGTGTGTGAATTCTTCCCCGAAGACCTGCTTCTTGAAAGCAAGAACAGTAAGCTGCTTGAGAGCAAGACATGTGCTATTTCCTCCACCAATGAGCCTGCAGGATCAAATTGAACCATCCTTGGTGAAACAAGGGTTGGTGGAAACAGGCAAGCATGCACAGGCATGGGCCTCTCCTGAGCAGGCTCACACTGTCTCACCCCAGCAAACTGCTGTGCTTCATATCCACACAGCATGTGGTGTTGTTCAGAGAACCCCACACACCAGTCACCACAAGCAAGATAGAGACAGAGAGAGAGCGAGAGTTAGTTTCTTTCTCTATGCCTGACATGGCAGACAATCATATCTGGCCTTATCTTAGTAGCAATCAGCAGAAATCCATTTCAAATGAACTTCAACAACATGACAAACGGCATCTCTAGGATCATGTGACCAGAGGGCGGACAGGTGACATCATGCCTAGCTGTCTAGCTGGCTTGCCAGAAGCACATTAATAGACTTTTACAAAGAGCATTTTATTTAATGTGTCCAGAAAGCGATCCTCCTGGGCCCGTGCGGTGGTAACCCTGGAGAAAGCTCAGACTGTATTATCCATTGAGACAAGGGCTCTGACTTCATCAGGCAGATGTGAGGGTGGAAGTTGGCTGGATGAGTCCAGAAACTGCTACACCGTGTCAAGTTCAAAGTGATTGCCCTGGCCCTTAATCTCATGCCTGTTGAGTTCTCAGAACCCTCTTAATATACGATCTCTTGGAAAATTGATAGGGCCTCCGCAGAGTTGGCAGGGGAACTGTGGAAATCACAGTCACACGCCAGATGGTCAGAAGGGAAGATGTAGAATTCCTTCCCTCATCCAACAAACCTGGGTCATGCTGGGACTGGTTGTAAGGATTTTAAGGATATCGCTGGTATGGGGTGAGAACCATAATCTAGTTCAAGGAATTCCTCACCTGGGGCATATAGGAGTGACGCCCTGGGCCTGAAGGATCCATTAAACATTGGAAATTTCCAATGGAAGTGTCCATGTGGCTATGAGTATGTGTGCTTCCTTCCATGAACTCTTAGGGCCATGGATACTTGTTGGGGGTTAACTATACACTTGGTCTGTAGAGGATTGGTGGTAATGTGGTATCTTGCAACTTCTGTGCTCCCTTCAGCACTCTTGTCACTGAGCAGGAGCCACTCAAATACATGAGAAAGTTTCAACTTCTTAGTTGTATCCTCATCATTTATTATGCTAATTGAATGCGGGACTTGGAGTGGTTCATTGCGGTTTCCACCCCGGAAAACCTGATCGATGCTGAATCCTGGTTGGGAATTCAAATTCTCAGCAGAGGGTGCAGCCAGAACAAGCCATTTGGAGGCCCGCTTTAAGCGACAAGATGGATGTCCCTCCAGCCTTGCAGGAATTGGATTGAACTCACCTCAGGAACTGCCCAGGCTTCGGTGTTTTAAAAGTCTGCCAAGAAATTCCACGGTGGAGCCAGGCTGGGGGAGAACTCTGAGCTTCTGGGGCTGCCCCACTGGGCACACGTGGGCTGCTGGGCCCCACGGAGGAGCGAGCAGAGACAGGTTCACCTGCACGCAGCGTGCACAGAACTCTGCAGGGCAGAGGAAGGTTAGGGCAGGAGACAGTAGCTGGGCTTTTGAAGTGCCAAGGTGGGAACTCAGTCTGGATGGCAAAAGGCAGATGCTGCAGATCAATGGGCGATGCCTTCTAGGCTGTCCTTAAAGCCCCAGTCCTCCTGCTGCCCGTTTGACCTGCGAGCAGCTGGCCATTGGTTAGGCGGTGCCCCTGAGTTTCTCCATGTAAGGGATGCATTTCTGGCTTGTGTTTTGAAGCATTAGGTAAAGCTCATAGCTTTCATTTTTCCTAGTTAAAGAATTACCACTTGTTGCATGTCCCCCAACCCAGAGGGCAGCGGTGGGAGGTGTTCAGCAGCTCCGATATTCTGACTCTTAGCAACAGAACAAACCACAGCCCAGTCTGGCACCGCCCTCACATTGATGCCCATCATTGCACCCACTGTGCCAACCCATCTTGACAGAGGGCTTCCTCTTTTTTCCCTACCCCTCTACTTGACCACACGTGATGCCCTTCTCCAGGGACACACCAGGTCCAAGGTAGTGAGATGAAGTCTTAGCATCCTTGCTTCAAAGGAGCATCCTGGCAGTACTTTTCCCAAAACATATCTGTTGGTCTTTGGGACAGTCCGTGATACTTTCAGTATTCTTCTCCAGTGCTATCATCCAAAGGCATCCATTCTCCCTTGGTCTGACTTATTCAAGATCCAGCTTTCACATGCTCAGGAGATGATGGAAAATACCATGCCTTGGGCCAGCGTCACCTTTGCCCTCGAGGCAAATCCTTGCTTTTCAAGGCCTTGAAGGGTCTCATACGTCAGATTCCCCTGATGCCATGTGTGGTGTTATGACTTGACTGTGGCCAGTGGATTCGAGCAAGAGAAAATCCTTGACAACTTCAATCTTTGATCCACATATCATGATGTTACCTACTGGCCCACTTGTGGGGATTTTTGCTTTCTTTACAAATTCAATCCACACCGAAGCAGAAATCCCTGATTGACCATGGCCGGAGTGGCAGGAAATCTCAGGGACCCTGCCTCCGAGGACTGAGATGGGGGTTCCAGCAGGAGCTTCCAGCTCTGGGCCGGGGCTGGGCTCAGATGTCCCAGGAATTTCCTGAGGAGGAGGGGGCAGCGGGCCTAAGGCATGGATGGCAAGACTTCGTCATACATCCTTGGGGCATGCTATCAAGAGAACCAGCCCTTGGAGAAGGGCGCCGTGATTGGTCAGGTGGAGGGACAGTGAGAAGGAGGAAGGTCCTTGGTGGGATGGGTGGGCACAGTGGCTGCATCAATGGGCTCAGGCACAGGGACATCAATGAGGACAGTGCAGGACTGTGCAGTGCTGTGTTTTGTTCGTGGGAGGAATTTGGGGCCTCACCCACGTCCTCCAGAGGGGCAGCTGCTCAGGCCATAGGAGTCCTGATGTCACTGGTCTGGGCCTCGGGCTGAGTGTGGAGACCCTTTGAAAAGCTTCTGTGTGGAGACCCTTTGAAAAGCTTCCCAGCTGATTCTGAAGTGCAGCCAGGCTTGAGAATTGCTGCAATTGAGCCCATCCTTCGCCCCCTTTCTGGGGACTGGCTTCTCCAGCAGACGGGCCTCCCGCAGGCTGCTCTTCTTCTGACTAATGGCTTTCTCTATTGTCTGCGGCAGATTTCCCTTCATCTCGCTAATCTGTATTATAAGAGAGTAGAAATGTAATTTCCCCGTTAGCATTGTATTTTACATGAAAAATGGCTACTTTGAAGCAGACAAAAAGGAAGGCATCTTTCAAAGGGTAATGACCCCTGTTTAGTCAAATCGCTGGTTTCCCAGGGCCTGTTACCCCAGGCAGACCGATGTGTTTCTCCTCAGCCTGTTTTCTTGGGGGAGTCTTAAAAGGATTGCCTACAAAGGAATAGTCTGAAGGAAGTCCTTCAGCCTCAGGCAGCAGGCTCCAGCGCTCTGGACTTCAGATGGCTCCTGCCTGGTGAGATCGGAGGTTGGCGAGCTTTGCCCAGCTTGTATGGTAGATCTGGGATGTGGAGTAGAAGTTCTGGAAGGCAGAGGCTTCCAGAAATGAGCACAGTACAGGGAGAGGCACGCTTCATGATGGGCAGGCGGGCTTCGCCTTGACACCCTGACATGTGGGGGGCTGGACCATTCTCTTTATAGGTGGCTGCCCCCTACCCTGAACATTGATGACATTTAAAAATAACCATTTTATGGGGGGTGGGAGGACTCTTACAATGCATATAACATCCCATACATCAATTGTACCAAGCCTATTCGTACATATGCTGCCATCATCATTTCCAAAACATTTTCTACTCAAGCCCTTGGTATCGGTTCCTCCACTGTAGATTTTTGGATAGCATCTCGATCCTCAGCCCACTAGATGCCAACAGGACCCTTCCCCCTTTCTGTGACAATGACACCATATCTTGCCAGGTGTCTCCCATGGCGCAGGGTGTGACAGAGGTCACAGCAGGGCAGACATCTAAGTGGACTCAGGAAGTACTTGGCTGGGCCCTTTCTGCTTCTCTCAGAGCATGCCTGGGTCAGCTCCACCCTCCTACCGGGCCGTGGTCCAGTCTCACCCACCTGAGTGCCTTGCAGATCCCTGTGGTGGACAGGGATGTCTTTCTGCCTAGGGTGGGTGGGGGTGGGGTCTTCAGGAAAGACCCTGCCGTAGCTTACACTGCCCAGAGGGCAGGTGGCTTTGCATCGTCTCTTGGCCTTCTTTGGGCCTCTTCCGGGCCTGGGGTCTGCTCTCACCATGCACCCATCTTCTTTAGCTGTTGCCTCCCTGCCTCCTTGATGTGGGGGGGGGGGGCACAGTTTCAGTGGCTTGCAGAGCTGGCTTCAGTACTGCTGCACCCCTCTCGTCAGTGCCTTCTGAAGACAGAGGATGACAGATGACCTCAGCAGGCTAGGCATACCTCTCAAGGACACCGGTGACCCAAAGAGGTGGACTGAGAGGGGCCAGCTGGCTGCCAGCGCTGTGTGTTTCTGCCTGTCTCCGAGCATTGGAGTCATCCAAACGGGCCGAGTGCCACCTGGCAGCCTTTCCTCTCACTTATCACACCTTCACATGTGCTGCCTGCCTGGTGCCTGAGGAGTGGAGCCCTCCCCCGCCCCCTTTCATATCAACATTTGTGTGCTACCTTTTTGAAGGGAGTCCCTTTTAATAGATTGAGCAGGTCTGTCCCTCAAATCTCCAGTCCCTAAAAGGAGAGCAAAAAAAACATGTCCTTGTTTCGTCCTTGTTCTCACCTCCCCAGAGGGATTCACCTCCCAGGACTGTGGTCACATGGCCCACAGCACACTGGCTGGATTGGAAGGGCAGGCACCTGTCGTCTCAGTGTTCTGGAGGCTGACACCAGTGTTGGCCATTAGGACCCCTTGGGGAAGAGTAGCTATGCAGGTCATGCAGGAATAAAGCAGGAAAACAGCAGGCCTTGGTGAGCCCCTCAAGATCTGCTACAGTCTCTCATGTTAGAAAGGTTAGGCATGCTTGAATTTGGACATATCCAAACTCCATTGGCTCTTTGGAAGTCTTTCCCGTCTCATCTGAGCACCGGGGACAACCTGAGACAAAGCCAGGTCAGTGAAGTGTTGGGACCTGTCCATGGCTCAAGGGGAACACGCCAAGAGAGAACACCCCACCCCCAGCCCCGTCTTGACCACCTGGACTCCAATGGTGACACACAGATGAGTGCAGATGGCCATTCTGTTCAGTGACTGTGGGTTGATGGCTCATTGGCCTTGGTTCATGAATCTCCAAAGGGAAGTGGCAGAGTCCAACAGGCACAGCACCTGTAGAAATGACCATAGGACAAAGCGGTGAAAAACAAAGAAATGTCAAAATCAAGACCCCTCGAGGCTCTGGGGAGAGACTTTGTGCACTCCTGGAAGCGTCATTGAATGAGAAGAACTTCCTTTCCGTCTCATGTTTTTGTAAGGGTGATCTGTGGTGGACTCATTCCCAAAGCAATTCTGATTCTGCAGAATCCTTGTGTTTGAGGGGGTTATGTAGAGAAGCCATTGCATGTGGCTTGTTGATTGGGTAGACGGATACCCAATGTGTCTGTTGAAAGAATGGCCGCAGATTCAGCTGGTTCATACCAGGCCAAGGAGCTACGTTGCTGCACAGTTCTGGTGGCATATGGGTTATGCATTGAACTGCTAACCACAGAGTCAGCTGTTTGAGCCTCTCAGCTGTTCCTTGGGAGAGAGACGAAGCTGTCCGCTCCTATAAAGGCTTGATGTTTCGGAAACCCAAAGGAATAGTTCTGTTCTGTCCTTTACAGTCACTAGGAACTGGACTGCAGTCTTCGGTATGGATTCCAATGCGATATACAGAAGACCAAAATCTTCACAACTGGACCAACAGATTACATCATGATTCGTGGAGAGAAGGTTGAACTTGTTGTGGAGCTGTGATTTTATCTTGCTCAGACTCATGATCAAAGCTCATAGAAGCAGCATTTGAGATCAAGCACTATCGCCTTCAGTGATTGTCCTGGAGAAGATCTCTTTAGAGTCTGTAAAAGCAAGGATGTTACTTTCAGGACTGCGTTTGAGGTGTGCCTGATCCACACTGTGGTATTTTCAATTGCTTCATGTATGTGAAAGTTGGACATTCAATAAGGGAGACCAAAGAAGTTGAGTAGTGGTGCCCACGAGGATCACTGACAGTACCTGTCTGCGAAAATGACAAACCCATCTGTCTTGGAATAAGTGTGGCCTGAGTACTCCTTAGAAGCAAGGATGGCAAAACTTCCTCTTATATACTTCAGAC
>PVJH01012299.1:0-64958 GCA_004026705.1 Nesogale talazaci
AGTTTTTGTTTGTGGCAGCAATAGGGCTTTTACCCAGTTACCCAGCATTTGGACAGAGTTATGTGTGCTAGCCTTTCTCCCTCCAGACATAGATATTATTCCTGGAAACGAACCTGTCCCTATCCCTGCTATTGATTACATGGCAGGAAGAGCTAAAGGGCAGTGCAACTAGGTGACCTATTTGTAAGATTAGGGACCATTACTGAAGTGGCCTTTGGAACTGCAACATACCAAGTTATCTAGGCAGCTAATCTTGGATATGCAGGCCTCATCAGGCACTACACAAGATTTACATGAACAGGTAGATTCTTTAGCAGAAGTAGTACTACAAAATAGAAGAGGTTTAGACTTACTTGCTGCATAGCAGGGAGGTATTTGTTTGGCTTTACAGGAAAGATGCTGTTTCTATGCCAAGAAAAATTTTATAAAAGAACA
Organism: Nesogale talazaci; assembly: GCA_004026705.1. Classification (NCBI taxonomy): domain Eukaryota; kingdom Metazoa; phylum Chordata; class Mammalia; order Afrosoricida; family Tenrecidae; genus Nesogale; species Nesogale talazaci. The sequence goes on from PVJH01012299.1 coordinate 436, forward strand.
AAAGATAGGACTGAGCCACCATGGCATAGTGGTTAAGTGTGGAACAGCGGCCTACTGGCTTGGTAGTTCAAATCCAGCAGCAGCTCTCTAGGAGCAAGGCTGGGCCTCCTACTCCCACCAGAGGGTAGTGATGCCCCCCCAAAAAAAAGAAAAAAGAAAAAAAGATTAGAGCCATACCAAAAAACTGCAATTTTAAAAAGTAGGATATTACAAGTCTCATTCTCTAATCACAGTGCAATAACATAAGAAATTAATAACAACTAGGAAGAAGTAAATGTTCTGGAATTGATTGTCATGATGTTTGTACAACTGTTGATATGATTGAATTATTGAACTGTATGATATGGATGAAGTGCCAACAAAACTGTTTTTAAAACTTAATAACAAAAACATAAGCAATTACCTCCTGAAAATAACATTAACATTACCATAAAATAACATAAATTAACATAAAATAACAAAATAACATTACCTCCTGAAAAATCTGAAACTCTCAAACAACTCTTGGACCTGTTTTTTGTTTGTTTAAGAGGTCAGTATCTTGATTTTCCAATATCATCAAAATTCTTGACTAAGGGTCTGTGCACTAAGAAAAATGTCTTTAATTAAAAACATTCAAAGTTATGTACTGATTGGCTGATGATAAAGCTATGGCCAGAGGTTTACAAGAACCTAACCTTTGGGGAACCAGCAGAAATTTTGAACTAATGGGAGGCAGCTGCAAAACTACACTAAGCCTGCGAGAGGCAGGATCTGTATAAGGGAGAAACCTATAAGAGAAGAAACTTAAAAAAAAAAAAGAAAGAAAGAAACTTAAATATCTACTGGAAAAACCCATGGTGTACCTTGCCAAAAGTGGAAAACGTGCAAAATCCAGGAGGAAAAAATAAGATATCCTTGGTGTGTTCGGGCTCTCACCATTTTTAACAGGATTTAACAGAAAGAAAAAGCACAGAAGGGTAGCTCAAGAAAAGCAAAATTCCAGATGACACAAAGAAATCTAATGCTAAGAGAAACTACCACTACTAGGACTCTAAATGAAATTAATTTTACAAAAAACATTTTTTAAGTGAGACTTTTTAGGATGTTCAAGGAGTAATGAAAAACTTATTTTAAAACAATTATAATTGTTCATTTTAAAAACATTATGAAGCAACATGAAATTTTAGAAACTCAGTAAATAAAAAAAGCCCAGGAGTTTAATACAGTAGCATAGAGTTAATAATCAGTAGATGAAGTTTTTACAGAAGACAACATAGAGGTAAAGACATTGTATAAAAAAGACATAAAGGGGGCTGAGCCCCAGTGGTGTAGTGGTTGTGCGTGGGACTGTGGCCCACTGGGAAGGAGGTTCAATTCCAGCAGTGGGGCTGGGCCTCCTACTCCCACCACCGGAGAGCATTGATACCCCCAAAAAAAAAAGAAAAAAAAAGGGCTTAATATGGATGCATTGATCCTAATGTTTATGAGAAATTCCTAGAGAATGGAATGGAAAGTTTCTAGTGATGTATTGTTTAAAGAAAACAAAGAAAAGAAATTATTTAAAGAAATATTATTTAAAGAAATTTAATATTTAAATAGAATTTAAAGAAATAAAATTGGATTTTTTTCAAGAACTGAAGAAAATTGTGTATCTAAAGAACAAACATGTACAATGAATACCTGACTACATAAATACAGATTATCTCATGTTTAAACATTAAGTAATTCAGATAGCTTAACCAAACATTTAAAATAGAGAACATCAAGAAAAAATACAACACCACTTCAGCCAGAATGAAGTAACAGCGGCCAAATGTTAAAACAGACAACAACAAAAATTGCAGATACTGGGTAATTGACGGTCCAGGACAGTATTCTCTGAAGAAAATAAACAAAAAAAGGTGACTTTTATGATTGTCCTCAATTTATCAAGTGTTAAGTTCCAGGTTGCAGTATTAAAAGGGGCAACCCAAACAATCCAGCTGTCTCCCTGAGTTAGAAAAGACAGAATTGAGAATTCAGAGAGATGAAAATGACTGGAACCTTCCAATTCACTAACCCAGGATGATAGTCTTCCATTTGTGTAGGTCCCTTTGGGTTCCTTGTAATAATGTTCTGAGGTTTTCTTTGCACAGGTCTTTTGGGGGGGTTTGTTGTTACTGTTATATTTGTTCCTATGTATTAAAGCTTTTATGTGGCTAATTGTGAATGGTCTTGCTTTCTTGTCTTTTTCAGTATTCTCATCACTGGTTTATAGGAATCCAATTGATTGCTGCTGGTTAATCTTGTATCCTACTACTCAACTAAGCGCAATAGTTGTCAACAATCCTATTATGGACACCTTAGGAGTCTCTCTCTATATAATCATATCATCTGCAAATAATAAAAGATTCACTTCTTCTTTGTCCAATTGTACTCCCATGATTTCCTGCTTTTGTCTTATGGGACTGGCCAGGACTTCCAGCACCATGTCGAATAAGTGTGGGGATGAGACACCCTTGTCAGGATCCTTTATTCAGCAGAAATGTTTTCAGCTCTTGTCCATTGAATGTAATACTGGCTATTGGTTTTTCCATATGTAGCCTCTATTGTGTTGAGGATTTTCCCTTCTTTTTGTCATACATCATTTTATTGAGGGCTCATACAACTCTTATCACAATCAATACATACATCAATTGTATGCTGACCACATTTGCATATTTGTTGCCCTCATCATTCTTGAAACATCCTCCTCCTACTTAGCCCCCAGTATCAGCTCTCCATATTTCCCCTTTCCCCTCCCCTCCCCCATAAACCCTTAATAATGTACAAATTATCATTATTTTGTCATATCGTACACTGTCTGATGTGTCCCTTCACAAACTTCCCTGTTGTCCATACCCCAGGAAGGAGGTTATATGTAGTTCCCTGCAATTGGGTCCTCCTTTCTACTCCACCTTCCCTCCACCATCCCAGCATCACCAATCTCACCACTGGTCCTGAAGGAATCATCTGTCCTGAATTCCCCATGTTTCCAGTTCCAGTGTACCTCCCCTGGCCTAGCTGGATTTGTATGGTAGAATTGGGATCGTGATAGTGGATGGGAGGAAGCATTTAAGAACTAGAGGAAGGTTGCATATTTCATTGTTGGTATACTATACCTTGACATGCTCTTCTCCCCCCTGAAACTCCTCTGTAAGGGATGTCATTTCACTTACCGATGAGCTTCGGGTCCCCAGTCTGTACTCCCCTCATTTATAATGATATAAATTTCAGTTCTTTGATGCCTGACACCTGATCCCTTCGACACCTCTTCATCACACAAGCTGGTGTGCTTCTTCCATGTGGACTTTGTTGCTTCTCAGCTTGACAGCCACTTGTTTACTTTCAAACCTTTCAAGAAAGAATTTTTGCTTCTAATCCTATCTTCTAGTGATTTTTGATTCAGAATGGGTTTTGGATATTGTCAAATGCTTTTTCTGTCTCACTTGATTTGAACATATGGTTCTTTTCCTCTTTTTTTAATGTTGTGGATTACATTAATTTTTTTAAATGTTGACTCATCCCTGCATCTCTAGTATGAATCCTACTTGGTCATGATGTATTATTTTTTTTGATATGTTGTTGGATTCTATTGTTGAGAATTTTTTTCATCTATGTTAATGAGAGATATTAACATAGTTTTCTATCTTTGTGGAGTCTTTGCCTAGTTTGGATATCAGAATTATTTATGCTAGCTTCACAGAATAAGTTTGGGCATTTGCTGTCTTTTTCTATATTCTAGAAGACTTTGTGTAGGATTGATATCAGCTTATCTCTGAACAATTGGTAGGATCCTGTGAAGTCATCTGGACCTGGACTTTTTTTAATTGGAAATTTCTTTTTTACCTTGTCTGTTTCTTCTTTTACTGACCTTGCTATCTCTACAAACCTACCAGGGCTCAGAGAAGGAGTAGGTGAAGCTAAATCAAATATTTTGTATTTCCTATTAGTAATTCATCTAACTGATGATTGTTAGTTTTAAATAATAATAGCAACAATGTATTTTGTGAGTGCAGCTTATAGATAGCTGCATATAACAGCAATCTATAAGGGATGGTGAGTATTCCATAAGTATTCCTAAATACTATAAGGAATTATAAAAGTTATAAGGAACCTAAACTATCTATGAAATGGAATCATGCTTTTTGAAATTCTTTGGCAAACGTTAAAGGCAATTTCTGTACTATTTTGTAACTTTTTATAAATCTAAAATTATTCTAAAATAAACATTTACTTTAAAGTGAGCAGAAAACTTGAACAAAACATTTATCAAGGATGATATACAAATAATAAAAACATGAAAAGATGTTCACCATCACTAGAAATTAGCATAATACACACTGACGAATGACAGAATATTGCTATTTACCTATTCAAACAGCTAAAATTTAAAAACCAGCAAATGTACATGACATCGAGGTATACCTGGTATTTCACATTTTGCTAGTCGGAATATAAAGTGGTACATATAAACACTATGAAAAACATACTGGCATTTTCTTATGAAGTTAAACATATGTTTTTTTTTTTAATTTTAGAATAAACCCCCTTAATACATGTGTTAGGGTGGGAAGACTTATTTGCCTTTTCAAGCTTTGATTTGTTAACTACTGGTCCAGTGTTGAGAATTTTCATTTTCATTTTCAAGTATCACAATGTTTGATGATAGATACAAGTATATAAAATCAGGGCATGAACATGACTTGATAAATTAAGTAGACTTAATTTCAAGACTATAATAAGAGGGACCAATTAAAATTCTCACCATTTATTTCACACCCATAAAAACCACTTCAAGGGCCTTAATGATCTCTCAAAACTGATCAGTTTTATTTTCTCTATATTGAGTTGGTATTCAGAATGAAGGCTGCAATCCTTGATCTTCATCAGCAAGTGCTTCAAGTCTCCTCACTTTCAACAAACAGGGTTGAGTCATATGTTTATCACAGGTTGTTAAATATCCAATCCTGATGCCAAATTCTTCTTCATATAATCCTGTTTTTCTCATTATTTGCTCAGCATGCAGGTTAAATAAATATGGTGAAAATATACAACCCTGACACGCACACATGTCTTGTCTTTAAGCCGTGCAGTAGTCCCTTGTTCTGTTCACACAACTGCCTCTTGATCCATGCACAGGTTCCCATGAGCACAGTGTAGTGTTATGGAAATCCCATTATACTCCAGGCTATCCAGTGTTTTATGCTTCACACAGCCAAATGCTTTGCATAATCAATAAAAATCAACATCTTTCTGGAATTCTCTGCTTTTATTCCAGATGCACCTTGTCTGTTAGTTTGTAATACTGTGGTTGCTATGATGCTGTACGCTATGTCACTGGTATTTCAAATACCAGCAGAGACATCCAAAATGAACAGGTTTCATCAGAACTTCCAGACTAAGCACAGACTACAAAGAAGGAATTGATTGTCCGTTTCAGAAGAATTATCCACTGAAACATTATGAAAAGCATCAAAATATTGTCAGTTACTGAAAGCCTCATGAGTTGGAGAACAATGTCAGACATAGTACCAGAAGATGAGACCTTCAGGTTGGAAGGTACTCGAAATATGCCTTCTCAAAATAGAGTCAATTATAATGAAGTAAAGTCAGCAGGAGAAAATCTTCAGGACCTTTACTTGCTAACAGGACATGATTCAAATCAGAATAGACAGCTGCAAGCATCAATTAGTAAATGGAACTTGGATTGTATGAAATTTTGATCTAGGAAAATTGAGTCATTAAAAATAAAATGGAATGAGAGCTGCAAGAACCTTCAATAAAAGGATTTCTAAATAAAAAAGAAAGTTCAAATGGAATACATAAAAACAAATATTCTAGGTATTAGTGGGCTGAAATTGAATGCCATTGAAAGTGGTTGATATTTGCCATTTTAACTAGAAAATCATATGATTTACCATGCTGGGAATGATACAATCATCACGAATAGCACCATTCATTATCAAAATTCACACTTCAAAATCTATCTCAAAGTACAGTGTTGTCTGTGATAGGAAAATGTCTACCCACATAAAAGGAAATTAAATCAATATAACTACTTTTCAGATTTATGCACTAGCCACTAAGTTTGTACTACAGAAATTGAAGAATTCTACCAACATCTTCTGTCTGAAATTCATCAAACATGAAATCAAGATGCATTGATAATAACTGGTGATTTGGAATGAAAATGTTGGAGGGGGGAGATGAATAGTAGTTGCAAAATATGGTCTTGGTGAGAGGAACAAAACTGGAGATTGAATAATAGAATTTTGGAACACCAATGACTTCTTCATCACAAATACTTTTTTCAACAATGCAAAAAGACTGTACATGTGTACTTCTCCAAGTGAAATACAGAGAAATAAAATTGACTACATTTGTGGGAAGAGACAATGGAAAAGCTAAGTAGCAACATCTAACACCAGGCCAGGGGCTTGCTTTGGACCAGAGCATGAATTACTCAAGAATGTTCAAGTAGAAGTTAGAGAAAATGAAAATAAGTCCACTAGATCCAAAATATTTAAAGAACATATCCAGAACAGATTTAAATGACAGAGGGCCTGATATAGGATGACATCAAGAACATCATACATGAAGACAGTCAAAGGTAATTAAAAAGCTAGGAAAGGGGGTTAAGCCCCGGTGGTGTAAGTGGTTGAGTGCGGGACTGTGGCCCATAGGCTTGGCGGATCAAATCCAGCGGCGACTCTCAGGAGCAGCACTGGGTAGTGCCCACGACCACCAGAGGCAGTGATGCGCCCCCCCCCCCGAAAAAACAAACAAACAAAAAACTAGGAAAGAAAAAGATCAAAGTGGATGCCAGAAGAGGCTCTGAAACTTTCTCTTAATCATAAACTAGCTAAGGTATATGGAAGATAGGAAGAAGTTATAGAAAAGCTGAATAGAAATTTTCAATGGGAAACATTATAATGAAATGTGCAAGGATCTAGAGTTGGAAAAACAAACAGCAAAAACACGTTTAGCATATCTTAAACTGAAAGAACTCAAGGGAAAAAAATTAAAGCATCAAGTGACCAAATTGAAAGATTCTATGAGCAAAATATTGAATGATGCAGGAAACATCCAAAGTCGTTAGAAAGAATGGTCACTATACCAGAAAAGAACTAGTCAGCATGCCCCCCTTTCAGGAGGTAACAAGCATTTAAGAAAGAAGCAATGATCCTCAAGGAAGAAATTCTAGCTGCGCTGAAAGTAGTAGCCAAAAACATGGCGCCAGGAATTGCTGCCATGCCCTCTGAAAGCTTTCAACACACTGATGACGCATTGGAAGCACTCACTTCCCTATGCCAAGAAATGTGGAAGAAAGTTACCTGGCCAAGTGGCTAGAAGAGATCCATATTTGCATTCATTCCAAAGAAAGCTGACCCAACAGAATGATTAAATTATAAAACAATGACATTGATATCGTGTGCAAGTAGCAATTTGCTGAAGATCATCCAACAGCAGTCATAGCAGTACATTGACAGGAGTTGCCAGAGGTCCAGGGCAGATTCAGAAGAGGAAGGTGGAGCCAGGGACATCGTCGCTCATGTTAGATGGATCCTGAGTCAAAGCAGAGACTACTGGGGAGGTGTTTACTTGTGTTTTCTTGATTATGCCACAGCGTTTGACTGTGAGCAACATAACAAACTATGTACAGCGTGAGAAGAATGGAAATTTGAGACCTTCATTTTGCCCATACCGTATCTGTACACGGATCAAGAAGACGTCAGTTGTACAACCAGAACAAGGGTACACTGCATGGTTTAAAATCAGGCCAGATGTTTGTCAGAGTTGTATCCTTTTACCGTATTTACTCCACCTCTATGCTGCACAAATAATCAGGTAAGTTGGATTATGTAGAGAAGAATGCAGCATCAGTTGGATGGCGGCTTAATTAACCTGTGATATGCAGATGATTGGATTTTGCTTGCTGAAAGGGAAGAGAACGTGAAGCACTTGCTGATGAAAATTAAGAATTGTAGCCTTCAGTATGGATTACAACTCAATGAAAAGAAGACCAAAATCTTCACAATTGGACCGATAAAGACATCATGATAAATGGAGATTGAATTTGTCAAAAATCGCATCTTGCTTTGATTCACGAACAATGGTTATCGAAGCAGTATTGAAGAGAGCAAATGAAGCATTGCATTAGGTTGGTTGACTGCACAAGATGTCTTTAGCATGTTGAAAAGTAGGAATGTTACTTGGAGAACTAATTTATACCTGACATCAGGCATGGTATTTTCAATTGCTTCATATAAAAGTGAAAGTTGGATTCAGCAGTTTACTATGTCATCGCTCCTCACTACATCTCCTTTTCTGTCTCCAAAACTAGATCTTTGTCCTATCTTTTCTATGCTCCCATTCATAATCGAGAGGTACTTTTCATCTCCATGGTTAAAACTTAATGTCTCCTTCTAACTATCTGGGACTAGTTATTTAATGTTTTATGACCTTCATTTCTTCAATTGTCAAATGTGCGCTGTCAGGATAAAATTCAAGATATTAAAATCTAAATAAGGAAGATCAAAGACAAATCAATGTCCTGGAATCATGGGGCTGGTGAAGAATATTGAAAGTACTGTGGACAAAAGAACAAACAGATCCGTCGTGGAAGAAGTACAACTAGAATACGCCTTAAAAGCAGGGCTAGTGCAACTTCCACGCAAGCACTTTATCATATTGTCATGTCATCATCAGGAAAGACCAGAACCTGGAGAAGGACATCACGCTTGGCAGAGCAGAGGAACACCCTGGAGATAGAGTGACGCAGCGGCTGCAGCAAAGGCCTCAAACGTATCAACAAGTGTTAGGACAGCAAAGGACCAGGGAGTGTTTCGTTCTGTCCTGCGTGGGATTGCCCTGAGTCAGAACCAACTTCGCGGCACCTAACAACGGCAAGAAAAGGTAGAACCAGGATTTAGACTCCAACAATGTGGCGCCAGTTCTCCCAGCACTCTTAATTATCACTTTTAACTGCCAAGCAACATACTTTCATTCGGTAGTTTTGACTTTAAGTACTTGAAGTAAATCCAAAATTTTTATAAATGACATATTTAAAATGCTTTGCATAAGAAAATTTAATACAACAGCCTCTTCTTACCTCTTGCCATTAAATGATAGGCCATTAAAGGAGCTATAGAATAAAATGTAAACCATGATAAGTATCCAAGTTATAATAATAGATATTAGGGGTTCCAAAAATTCTGGGAAAATGCAATTTATAGATAATGGGATTTTTTTCATAAAATATTTTGAAGATTCCCTCATTTTTCATAATACTTTGTGGAGAAAATGGACTAGCTACTAAAATTGTGCTGAGTTGTAAAATAACAAGGACATAATCAACTTCATGTTTTTTAAATAAAATTTTTGGTCGTCATTTGTTAGCCTCACGCCCGGATTTTTTATATTAAAATTTAATTATAATATTCATGTTGCCCTCCCCCTATTGTTACAGACCATGTAAATGGACACTGCACGAGTCCAACCTCTCAGAGCTGCAGTTCTGGAAAACGTCTTTCTAGTGCTGATGTTACAAAAGTGAATCGCTGGGGTGGAAGACCACCATTTCGAAAAGCACAATCAGCTGCTTGCATGGAAATTACTTTACCAGTTACAACAGAAGGTAGATTAAACATAGCCGTTTTATGGGTACAGTTAAAATTTGATTTATCATGATAATGAAAATGCAGACACAAAAAAAAAACGGAAGTCACAGATAGGTGGTCTGAAAATCTACGGTTGCTTTTTACCCAAGCTTGGCGCTATCACATCAATTCTGACTCACAAAGACCCCGTGCTGGGTCAGAGTAAGGAATCCACGGTCTACTCTCCATAGGGCATAGCAGTGATATGCCTGCCTCCAAAGCCAGTCATCTCCTTTCCCATCTCCAAAACTAGATCAGTGTCATATCTTTCCTATCCTCCCAGCAATAATTGAGAGGTACTTTTCATCTCACTGGTTAAAACTTAGTGTCTCCTTCTAACTGTCTGAGGCTCATTATTTAATGTCGTATGACCTTATTTCTTCAATTGTCAAATGAACCTTATTAGGATAAAAATTAAGATATTAAAATCTAAAATTTCTCACCCTGATTTTCATGTTCTAAAAAGCATGAATTATTTGCTTCTTTATAGATAGAATGCAAGGGCAAGAATGAAGTTTAAGAGTCTGACAATTTTAGGGGAAAAGAAAGGAGAACCTTGTAACTTTGCTGTCAATGTCTTATTGATAATCAACTTTGGGAATAAAGGAAAAATAATTTTGAAAGATGTGCTGTTAGTTCTAAAAGGTGATTTCTCATTTGCTACCTGTCAAATTTTTCCTGGTAAGGAATAATACTGTTCTTCAAATTTTAAAAGTAGAATGCAACCATTTTTATTTGTGATTTTCATACTAAACCTTGTCCCAAAGCACATGCACATAATGATATTATCTATGGCAAAAGTATCTGTATCGACCATAAATATATATTAAAATATTAGAGATATAGATTTACTAGATATAAAAGAAGAAGCATGTAAGGATTACAGAAGAAATGGTACAATTAATCACTGGATTGAGAGTTGGAAATTGAGAGATCTAGTTATTCCTATCTCTAATTTAAGCTAGATTCTAAGGTACTCTTCAAATACAAAATATATATATATAATATATCATCTTCATATTCCTGCCCATCTATAAATCCTATGGAAATCATTTTAATAAATTTGCCTAAAGGGAAAATAAAGCTTTATTTTGTTTTCTAGAAAAAGCACAGTTTGAGGAATTTATATGTAATCTGCTTTATCAAGATTATTATGAGACATGTGTCCTCTCACAAAAGAAAGGAGAGTGAAGGAACTAGAAAGAAATGAGGAATTGGTACTCCAGCGTGACTATGAAACCATTCAGAAACTCACTGAAGTGGTGAGCCCATGCTTGTTGAAGTGTGATCATGTATCATATTGATGAGCAAGTGAACTTGAAACCATCCTGTTTTTTTCACATGAGGGCTAAAATCTTCTCAGAAAGATGCCATCATTTGCAGTTCCTTATCTGACCATAAGCAAAATTAGGTCTGGATTTATGGTAACACCTGTGGTTTGGCCTTCATGAATAGTTCAAATTTTATAAATGTAATTATTCCAGAGGTGACAAAACCAAAAACTGTAAAAGTTAGGAGAACATGTTAGGCATAGAAAATTTATGTACTACGTAAGTCCCTTTAGGACAGGAGCCACAATGCTGCCAGCAAGTAGGAATTATCAAGAAATCATTAGGAATATGTGTACCATTTAAATGATAGGAAGAACTCAATTTAAATGGCAACACAATTTTTCCTAACCTTAACAATTTTGACCCATTTTCCTCAACACTAGCCAATTTCACAATGGCAAAATGGATTAGAGCTCAGGGCATCCAGGGACTGTAGCCTCAGCGCTCCCAAGGCTGATAATGGACACTTTAAGGCTTCAGTGTCTCCACTTTCAAAATAAACTAGTGAACTAGGTAGACTGAGTTTCAGGTCAGTTAAAAGTCATGAAATTCTGCTTCTCCTTCATAACTGTGATTTCAGTAATTTAATCTGACTGATTTGTTTGGGGAAAAAAAACACTAACATCTTTTATCTTTTTTTTTTAATTTCCTTAGAAACCCGAGAAAATTCTTACACTCGTTCTAGAAGCTCTAGCATCTCCAGTATTGATAAAGATTCTAAAGAAGCAATTACAGCTCTATATTTCATGGAATCCTTTGCACGGAAAAATGACTCTGCCGTCTCCCCTTGCCTGTTCATTGGAACGAGCTTGGGGATGGTGTCAATCTTCTCCTTAAGCCTGCCTTCAACAGACGAACACCGGTTCACGGAGCCAGTGATGGTATTACCAAGTGGTAAGATTTTTTTTTTATTCATTTTCACGTTACTGCTTTCTCAGACTTAGAAATAAGATCTAGTAAACATTAATTCATACTGATTTGGGCAAGTATGAAGTATGAAGTATTCTGTCTAATTAAAACTACTAAGATTTTTATAAATTGAATATCATTCCAACATTTATCATATTGCCACTTACAACCCTCTCTATGGTAATAAACCATGCAACAGCCAACCAAAACAAAGCCTTTAGGAATAAACACCTGAAAATCACTGAAGAGAATCCTAATTTAAAAATTAAAAGTTGATTTTTAATAAATCAAAGCATTTCTTCAAAGGTTCATGCCAGGTTACAGCCTATGAGTGTTTTTTATATCATTCCTGAAGAACTCAGAATGACAAAGCTAGAAGCTATCTGACTTACCGTGACTTTCTAAAGTCTTTTAGAATATTCTTATCTTACTTAAAAGGAATGCCACACAAGTTCCTTCCATAGAATATTTAATGTCAGTTGTGATTATTTTTAAAAAGCACATTATAGCCCTATATTTCATCGTGTATATTTTATATTGTATTCTCTTCCTTCTCGACTTTTCCCCCTCTCTTTTGAAGATGGGGCACATGTTATTTTTCCTTTTATTCATTTTAATATTTGTCATCACCTTTTGGTATCACTCTCTTTCCTGATTTCAGATAGCTTTGAATTAAATAAATTTTCATTACTATTTAGGATAAGGGGTTTATTTTGAAAGAAATTGGAGAGTAAATCAAAAGCCATTGCTATTAAATGGTAGACATAATTATTAAACAAAAATATCAAAAATGGGGCTCTTGTATCTCAACATAGCCTCCACCTAGTACGTGGACTTCTGAAGTATATGTTTCTTTGTAAACTTTTCCTGAAGAATTTTGTGCCTTTTAATTTATACCATGTCAAAATGGCATGGGACTCAAATGTGTCCCTTTTTAAGTGTTCTTTAAGCTTTGGAAGCCAAAGGAAGTCTGAAAGGTATGCACAGGGCTCGTTGGGAGGGTAGGATAAGGCTTACCAATTAAAATCTCATAATACAGCTAATGCAACCCTTTAAGAATGAGCAGGTGCGCATTCTTGTGATAGAAAAGAGTTTCTCAGTGCAACTTTGCTGGTCTTTTCTTCACCAGTGCAGTTTTTAATGTTCTTAAAAGGAACGGAAAAGAGAAAGAGGATTCCTAAAAGAAGCATCTTACAGCAAAAGCTCTGTAATCATGTATCTTGTTTAGCCATTACAGGATGGTTCTTTGGATAGGATACACTGTAACTGGAACACTCATCATTTTATAACCGAGAGGGTGTCCCTTACAAACCTTTACATCTAAAGTATTTTATTTTTCTAACTTTTGAACATCAGCCTCTGGTATAATCTCATGCCAAAATTTTCCTCAGCTTACTGTAAACTAAGAAAAGTTAGGACAATTTAGCAATTTTTAAATACAACTTTATTCAATTAACTAGAAAGACTTGTTTTTAATTGTGAAGTTATTTCCTTCCTCTTTACTTTGGAAATAAATAATCTTCTGTGAGATGATAATAAAAATATATACATTTGTTTTGGTTTTAGATTTGTTGGGTTTAAAACATAAAAGCTAACAAACAAGTTGAAGTCTCAATTCGTTAAAAGAAATATTCCATGAAATTTAAAATTATCTCCTATAAGCTTCTCAAGAAAGAGCACTAGGTGCCTATCTTTTCATTCCCACATATGTAGGTATGATACCTGAAGCTTGTAATATTTAGAGTGGAGAACATTATTTTTAAAGAATACAAAATTGGCTGAGCACTGGTGGTATAGTGGTTGAGTGCAGGACTGCAGCCCACTGGCTTGACAGTTCAAATCTAGGAGCAGCTCTCCAGGAGCAAGGCTGGGTCTCCCACTCCCACCAGAGGGCAGTGATGCCCAAAAACTAAAAAAATAAAGAATATAAAATTACAGGCAAACATTTAAATATTTACCGGAATGAGAAAGTAAATAAATCAAATAAAAGTTTTAAAACTTACTCAATACTACAAACATCACAAAATTTAGAAAAACAATACTATATTTTATTGTCTGTCATATTTATATAATACATTTGTCACTGTACATTCCTTATTTGTCTGTGTATATGGCAATCCTCTATAATATCATTCTCTATATCTACAGAGATATTAAAATAATAATCTGTTCTTTAAGCATAGTTGATAGTATAGGAGAAGTTTCTTCTGGCACACAACTTGTTAGAGATGGGAGTGTTGGGACTTATTTGGCAAACTGGAAGAAACCTCTAGTAAGTTCCTTTTATGTTTGAGCAGTAAGATTTGGGGGGAAATTCTACAGATTAGATGCTGATTCCATATATTTCTAATCGTCTTTGTTCTCCTTTACTTAAACACTTCTTTAATTAACATAATATGCCTTTGAATATGACTTCCAGCCCTTCTGGGAAAAATGTAATCTATTAATACAAAATTTTCTGTTAACCCATAAAACCTCTGTGCAAAGTTGTAAGCAATAAGAAACAGTTTAATTATTGAATTACTACTAAACTAGAATGAGATGTGCATCCTAAGCAAGCTGTGAAAGGGATTGCAAAGACAGAAAAATCTGACGCTTGTACACAGCCACGCAGATGCAACCCGTCGCATCCATGTTCTCTAGAGAAACAAAAACTCATCCTCAAGTAAGAGGATTTGACAGCACCCTTTTTTCCTCCTTATATCACACATAATTATGTCACACATAATTCCTCCTATCTCACCTGATAATTGAGTTTTCTCGTCATCTTGATCCAAAGGAAAATTAAAGTTTCGTCTTTATGATAGGAAGTGGTTTCGCATTTTGGAGTTAGCTCTCTCCAGAAGCTAAGCTCCCGCCCAGGCACAGAAACTGGGAGATTGAGGTGTAATAGATTGCTGCAAGCTATGTGATCAGTTCCACAAATGTTGACTAACAATCCGAAAGCCCAGCAGCAGTGATGAAAGGCAATTTACTACTGAAAGAAATCACAGTAACTGTCTCAGCACCTCTGCCCTGTCCAAAATTGAACAAAGCTAAACTCTTCTGCTGAGAGTTTCTGTCCCCCTCCTTGCTTTGTTTTCTCTGTACTTATTATCATCTTGAGTTCAAATTTACTTGACGACGACACAAACATTACGGGCAGGAGATAATCAAAGCATCCTGGACCACAAAGTAGGACGTTAAGTAACTGTTTTGTCAGAGACAGCTTATTGAGAAACTGCCATTGGGATGCTCACAGCTCCCTTGCATTAGTTATAAATAGAACAGCTGCCAAAATGTGGGTTCATTGTCTTTTTTTAACACCCATTGTTTTATCTCTAAATATGTTTACTATTTACTCAAACGTACTAAAATGTTTATACTTAGAGAACTTGTCTTTTGACAGGTAGTGTTGGAAGTGTGATTTTATGGGAGGATTAATCCTAGATGAACCCTAATCACTCTTCAGACCTTTCAGCATTATTCCTTCCTCCTGCTCGTCAGGCAAGCTGCCCAGCAAAGGACTGGTGTCGTTTGGTGCCATAGCAACCCCAAGGATAGCAGAAGGAAACACTGCAGGATCCTGTGCTGTCCTTACAGTAGTTCCTGTGCCAGAGCCCATTGCTGTAGCCACCGTCAATCCATCTCATGAAGGACCTTCCTCTTTTTTGCAGCCCCTCCACTTTATTACGCCCTCTCCAGAGACTGGTCTCTCCTAACAATATATCAAAAGTGTGCAAGATCAAGTCTTGCCATCCATGCCTTTTAGGAGCCCTCTGGTCACACTTCTTCTAAGATAGATGCTGGGTTCTTTCAGTCCACAGTACTTTCAATATTCTTCTCCAGGACCACAGTTTAAATGCATCAATTCTTCTTCCTTCTTTCTTGTTAAATACCCACTTGTTAAATAAATATATGTTATGTTTAATTAGATTAGATTAAATAAATACTTAAATATAATTATTTTTATTGGAATATTTAAGTTCTTTGTGCCATACTTTTATTAGTGTAATGGCTTTGTTTTGCTTTATCTCTTGTTCAATCCTCTGTCACTTGTACACTCTCAAGGCACATCGGCTTGGGTTCACATGTGTTCCCTGTCTACAAAGATATTACTTTGGGGAGAGAGCAGCCCTGTTGGTGCAGTGGCTAAGGGCCAGTTTTGAATCAGAAGATTGATGACTAGAACACACCAGCCGCTTTATGGGAAAAAGAGGCAGCTGCCTGTTGCCATGGAGATGATAGCCCTGTGTGATGAGTTAGATTTGATTCAATGGCAGTGGAGTGACCTCAGGTCTGGAAATGTGCAGAGGTCATTCTAGCACAGGTTATCTCCAGGAATGATTAAAAAAAAAAACACCCATAGGTAATATCTGTCATAGATATTCAACCTCAGAAAATCTAGGTGAGTAAGCCTTTTGTTCTTTATGAAGACACATAAGCTGTCTTAAGAGCTAGAAGTAGAAAGGTTTTCTAGGATGTCTTTAAAAAGTCACAAGATGTTTGGGAAATTATGATGATAGTATTACATGATGGCAATAATTAATGTTACTGATTTATACACTTAAAATGGCTAAAAGGCAGATGGGAAGAAAAGAAAAAGGAAACAAGAAAGTGAAAATTATATATAGGTATAAATATAGATACATATATGTAAATATATAAAGATAGCTATATTTGTCTATGTGTGTATATACATAAGTTAACAGATGGACTTTGGGCCTCTACTTAAATCTTACCTCAGTGCAAAAACAGCTTGTTCTAATAATGTGGCAATGTATGATACTCATCTGCCTGACATAATCACTGACGACATAAACAAATGTGGTGAAGAAAGTTGATGGTACCCGGCTACTAAAATACAACATCTGGGATCTTAAAGGTTTGAAGTTAAATGAGCAGCCATCTAGCAGGGAATCAATGAAGCACACATGGAAGGAGCACACCAGGCTCTATGATGAAGGGTCAATGGGAATAGGTATCAGAAGTTCAAAATCAAGCAATCAAATTAATGTGAAGGAGCATAGACAAAGTGGAGACCCAAAGCCCACCCGTAAGATCATTGGTCAGAACCTCACTGAAGGGCCACAGATAAGGGATGATATAGCCAGGGTGCAGTATAGCACTGATGAAACATATAATTATCCTCTAGTTCTTTAATATTTCCTCCCCTTACTATTATGGTTTTAGTTTGACCTCGTTAATCTTCATAGGCCTGTGTATGTTCATTTGTATAATTAAGATGGTTCCATGTATGAAATCCGAGATAGATAAACTCTTTAGAAGTAGTAATGGGAGCAATGATTCCATGACGGTACAGGAAGATGGGATGGAGAGGGGTACAGCAGGAACTGATAGCAGTGTTGCCTGCATAACCCCACTTGGTGGGAATGAATAACAGAATCATAGGTGAACAGACACATTGAATGGTGTAAAATGTGGCAAATAATAATAATATATAATATAATAAGGTTTGGGGGCGTAGAGTAGGAGAGGGAGAGGATAAAGAGGAGCTGATATCAAAGAGTTCAAGAAGAAAGCAAATGTTTTAAAACTGATGATGGCACAAATGTACAACTACGCTTGATCTAATTTAACTAGGGATTGTTATGATATCTGTAACAGCTCCAATAAAATGATATTTTTAAAATAGCTAACATGACAAACTTTTCTATATATACTTCGCAATAATAAATGTTTTAACGATGATGTAAATTCTAGATGTTGAGATTTCAGGAAATATATCAATTTTGTTCAGTTTCAGAACAAAAAACCTTTTCTGGAAAACAAACTTGTTAAAATAAAAATAGAAACAGATGGAATGATTTTTTCTAATCACAATTCTTTCACTAATTAATGTTATATTTTTTACATTTGTTTTTTTAGAAAATAATTGTAAGGGAGATTATTTCGTGTAGTGAAACAACGCTGTAGGAGATCACTAGCTTGTTTTGTAATTTGGTCCAAATTCCATCATATTTCTGGGGTTTTGTTTTCCCATTGATGTGAAAAGGTTTTACAAGTCGATATTTCAGACTTCCTAAAGACCTGCACTGCTATGATTCTAAGCTTTTTCGACTGATGAACTAGCAAATGTGTTAATATATTATTGTAAGTTACGACACTAGGTAAAATCTATCATAATCTAAGTGTTCATTGTCCATAGGTAATTAACAGAAGTTTTAGAAAGAATTGCACATGCCAGTGATGTGAAATTGTTTTTATAGGTACATTCCTGTCCTTGAAAGGAGCTGTGCTAACATTCTCCTGCATGGACCGAACTGGTGGATTAATGCAACCACCCTATGAAGTTTGGAGGGATCCAAACAACACAGATGAAACTGAAAAGTCTGTAAGAAGAAAACTGGTCATGAACACTCCCTCCTTATCCCAAGAAACAGGAGATCATCAATACACAATAATCTGCTCAGAAAAACAAGCCAAAGTCTTCTCACTGCCTTCTCAGACTTGCCATTATGTTCATAACATCACCGAGACATCTTTTATACTGCAAGCAGATGTGGTGGTCATGTGCAGCAGTGTCTGCTTAGCATGCTTTTGTGCCAATGGGCATATCATGATCATGAGGTACTTTCCTTCTTTATAAATATCTGGTCATTGAAACAGTGCAAGGTAGAGTTCTGAGAAGCCCATGTTACTGTTACCAAGCAGCAACCCAGAATCATTGTTTCATTTGGTTTGTGAATATTTCATTGTTCCACAATTTAAGAAGGGCTAAGAGGTGGGTTGGGGCAAGAGCTGGTGAAAAGTGCTTTGCAGTGGAAATGAAATATATATATATATATATATACATATATATATTTAAATGACATCAAGGAATCTAAAGAGAGTGATTTTCTGATCATTAATGCATTCATTCACTAGACATTGATGTTATTTAACATATGCTAGGCATAGCACTGTAAATATAAGGCTCCAAGGAGAAGAAATTATCTGTTGCTATCACTGGTTTTTAAGGAGTCCTGTTGACACCGTAGTTTAAGCTGTGGGTGGTTAATTCAAAGTTCTGCAGTTTAAACCCATAGGTCACTTCATGGGAGAAAAATAAAGCTGTCTACTTCCCACGTCCATAAAGATTTACAGCCTTAGAAACCCTTCAGGGTCATTCTACTCTGTCCTAGGGGGTCCTTGGGATTCAGAATTCATACAATGGCAATTAATTTGCTTTGGTTTGGGTCGATTACTATGTTTTGTAGCTCCCATAAGAATCTCCCATATGGAATTTCATTTGATCCTTAAATCCTTAGCAGATGAAAATTAAATATTCTTTTATATTCCTAATTTTATATAAGGAGTACCAAAAAATGCCAGAATTTTAAAAATATATTTCCAAGTTTTGTATTAAAATTTTTTTTTCAAAACCCTATCACCTTCAAATTACCCTCCATTACATTTGTCCAATCTGTGATTCCGTTCTTGGAAACATTTTTCAAACTCATCTATTTGGAGAGCTGACAGCACCTCCCTCATTTTTATCTTCACCTCTTCTGCATCACCAAATCGCTATGCTTTCATGTCCCTCTGTGTTCGCTGAAACAAAAAGAAGTTGTACAGAGTGAGGTCAGGTGAGTGAGATGCATGAGTCAAGAGAGGCATGTAGTTTTTTTGCCAAAAACTGGTGCACTGAGGTGGCTGTGTGAGCAGGTGCATCATGATGGTGGCAAAACCAGTCCCGTCTGCCAAAGATCAGGCCTTTTTTGTCACACATACTTATGCAACCTTCTCAAAACTTCTAAATAGAAAGCTTGATTAACAGTCTGACCTGTTGGAATAAACTCCAAATGCACTACGAGTTGGCATTTTTGCCCAGTCTAGAAGTTCATGGACGTCCCGGACAAGGTTTGTGTCAATTCGACATTTCACCTTTTTTGAAACAAGAAAACAACTTGTACCCTTTAGTTTTTCCCACAGTGCTGTCTTGTAAGCTGTGTTCAACATCATAACAGTTTCTGCGGCATTTTTCCTGAGCAGGAAACAATATTTCACGGCTAAACAACTGTTCGCTTAAATTGGCCATAGCAAAAATAAAACCTGCTTGAGAAAACTACTTTTAGGAAAAATTCATTGCGACCAGAAAGAATCTTACCAGGTGGCAACACTAGGTGCACTAACTCAGAGCGAGCTGCTCAATGCTCACCTAGGATAAAAAATGCATGCTACTAACATTCTGCTCAGCCCAATACACCCCTGATGTTTTGGGGGCATTCCTCATATATGCTAATAAATATATAGTTAAGTAATTTGCTCGTGGTCAAAAGTCTATGAAAAAGCGCTGAGCCCCAGTGGCGTAAGTGGTTGAGTGCTGGACTGTGGCCCGCGGGCTTGGCGGTTCAAATCCAGCGCCGGCTCTCAGGAGCAACGCTGGGTAGCTCCCACAACCACCAGAGGCAGTGATGCCAAAAAAATGTCTATGAAAAAGTGAGACCAACACTGAACAGAATACTGAATAAAGTTCACACTCACTCACTGCCATTGATTTGATGCCTACTCATAGCAATCTTTAGACCAGGCTGGAACTGCCCCTGTGAGTTTCTGAGACTATATGTCCCTCTTAACTGGAATAGAAAGCCCCATGTTTCCCCCAAATGAATAGCAGTTTTGAACTGCTCACCTTGCAGACTCTAGCCCAATGCATAACCACGATACAATAAAGTTAGAGGTTTTAATCATAAACTATTTGTTGAGAGGTTTCATTCTATGAAGGAAATAAAATACATTTGATGAAATATTACATTTATAACTAATGATTTTGTGAATTCAACAAACACTTGTAAAATACACACAGTGTAGAAGTCGCTGTCTCTCTCTTTACCACCTTATATCGGTCCAGAACTAACTGAAGCAGCTAAGCACAATATTAGACCTGTAAGTTATTAGTAAGTTATGGATCGAACCCTCAAGAAGCTTATCACGGGAAACAAGACAGACACCCAAGTAACTACAGCACAAAAAATATGAATTACAATGGAGCAGATGTGGGAGCAAATTGAATGTCGTGGAAGTTCGTTGTACATATAACATGGGGTTGGGGAGAGGAAAGTCAGCAGTGGCAGATGAGAGCAAATTGTTGAGGGACTTGATGGAAGGCCAATGAGTTTGACATTAATGGGAATGGTTTTATTGGGGAGGGGGTGTAAGTACGATAGACCTCTAAGGTATGTATTGGGAAATATGCATGGAAAGAGATCTTGAGATGGACTTGTAAACTGAAGTAGCAACTATATAGTAGGCAAGGTGGGAACAGGTATGAGGTAGAGTGGGGGGAAACTTGATGAATGTGCAATGTGGATGAATGTTGATGAATGTGGATTTAATTAAACCTCAGATGAGGACATGTAGGCTTTAAAAAAATGTGTTTTAACTTGGCTAGTGGCAATTCCTTTCATAGAATGACAACCAAAAGAATCTGGAAAGGCTAGTAATGAGAAATATGAGGATAAATACTGGAATTTAAGTGCTTATATGCATGCGAAACTTTGAATAAGTTGTCAAAGTTGTTCATTGAATTTAAAAAATCAAAGAAGAACAGATTTATTTGCATCGTGGTGCTAGTAAAGAATATTGAAAGTACCATGAGCTGCCAAAGGAACAAACAAAACTCTCTTGGAAGAAAGACTCCTTAGAAGCCAGGATGGTAAGGTTTCTGCTGACACACTTTGGATACGTCACCAGTATGTTACCTATCGAGCATGTTTCTGTTCTGACACATGGGATCGTCATGCATCACAGGGGGCTGGTTTTTAACAAGCCATCCAACAGGAAGTTAAGAAGCAGAGATCTGAAATCATTAAAGCATTGGCAGAAGATCCAAATTTAGAAGGGGCACATGTCAGTGAATTACTGAAAGTTATGGCAATTCTGAGAGAAATGCGGAGCTTTCTACCTCCTTGAAGAGTCTCAGAAACTCCCAGGGGCAGCGCGGCCCCACCCTACAGGGGTGCTACGAGTAAGAATTGACTCGATGCCAGTGAGTTCGGTTTGGGTTAGATGACAGTGAATGGAATCATCAAAGAAGATGGGGCACAAGGAGAAGAATTAGACGGAGCTGAGGACAGAAACTGATGACCTCTACATTTACGTGAGTGGAAGAAAGAAGAGAATTCAGGAAGGAGATGGAGAAGAAGTCACCAGAAAACTGACAAATGGACCAGAATAGTATGGCTTTGTGAAGTAAAAATGAGACTAGCCAGTAGCTATTGCCTCAACCCCAAATCTTGATCTCATGTATCAAGATGTGTCAGAGTAGAATTATGCTCCATAAGGTCTTAAGCGGTTTCTTTTTCAGACAGATAAGAAGGTTTTTCTCCCACAGTACTCTGGATTTGAACTTCAAGCCTTTCGCTCAGTGGCTGCACTACCAAGGAACTCCAATGTGGAAACAAGAATACTAGAAAGGCAGAGCTCTTCAAGGGGTAGTTAAATACAAGCATAAAAGAGAGGTCAAAGAATATTAGTACAAGTAAAACATTAAATCTGGTAACTAATAGACTTTACTCTCTGTTATTCCTTTTGGGGGGCAGTGCCCTCACCCCCATGTTTTTACCTTTTTGTTTTTGTTGGGGGGGGGCATTACTGCCTCTGGTGGTTGTGGGCGCTACCCAGTGCCACTCCTGAGAGCCACCGCTGGATTTGAACCGCCAAGTCCATGGGCCATAGTCCGCACTCAACCACTTATGCCACCGGGGCTCTGTTTGCTCAAGTTATAAGGTTAAGATTCTGATTTTGTTCCTTTTCCTCTTTGATGTGTGTGTGCCTATTGTTGTACATTGACCTCTGAGTCCTGCTTTTGAAGAATTCCAAAAGTTTTGGCATAGTATCTTTCATTCACATTTGATGCAATGATTTTTTAAAAATTTTATTACCCACTTGTATTTAAGGAAGGTGGTGTTTATTTTCCGTGTGTTTGGTTTTTTCCTTGTTCTTCCTACTGTTCTGGTTTTATAGCATTGTGCTCAGAGATTGGGCTTTGTGCTATCTTTTTTTAAATGTTCTTGAGGCTTGCTTTGTGGCCTGAACATGGCCCATTCTGGAGAACGACTCATGTGCACAGGAGACACGTGTGTGTAGTGCTGCTGTTGAGTGGAGTGGTCCATGAGTGCGGTCAACTTGGCCGCTTGTGATAATTTAAGTGTGCAGTATCTTTGTTGAATTTCTTTCTAGCTGTTCTGTTCCTAATCAAAAATGGTGTGTTTGATCTCCTACCATCATTGTGAAATCATCTGTTTCTTTTCCCACCGCTGTTAGAATTTGTTTTATGAGTTTTGGAGTTCTGTCTTTGGGTTTGTAAATGATTATTGTGGCTGTGTCTTCTTGGCAAATTAACCACTTCAATTTTATCGAAGATAAATATTGCCACTCCTGCCAAAAGAGGCATTTTTAGTGGAAAACATCTTGAATTATGTGACATAATTTCTTTGTAAAAGTGCCTCTGTACAGAGAATTTTAAAAATCTATTTCTCTCTACTTTAAGAACAATTGTTCCTTGTTGTTCACTAAAAAAACTGCCATCCAGATGATGCCAACTTGTGGAGCTTCTGGAGGACAGGGTAGGTTTGCCCCCAGGGGTTTCTGAGACTATAACTCTTTTTAGGGATGCAAAGTCTCCTCTTTCTCCCTCGGAGAGGATGGTGATTTCAAACTGCTGACGTTACCAGCCCAACACATAACCCCTCTGGTCCAGGGGGCCATATTAGGCCTCCTTTGGCTACACAAGAAGAAAGATGATCCATCCTCTCACTAACCCAAAGCTGAGCGCCTCAAAGCAGAGGCCAGGCCTCTGTTCTTCATCCTTCATTTACCTTCTTCACACTCCAAGTGTCCCTCCCACAGCACGCTGCTTCCCTGCTGGGTTTGATAATGCCCGGCAATGCTCACACAGAACCCAGACAATAGTCACGACTGAAGGGATTTATTAAAGAAATTAACAGGCCACTACAAGTCAGTTGAGAAAACGTTAAAGATAGACATAGTCTTTGGTTCCCAAAAGTTCTCCTCAGTTAGCAGCCAACTCTCTCTTGGGTTCTCAGCCTCTCAACTGTGTGCTTCGTTGGCCTCTTCTTCTGTGGGCAAGGGAGACTGCTGTTTCATAGTCTCATGGTCCCTGCACCGATCCCCTATTTTGTCTTCTGGTCACCTCGCCTTGGCCTCTCGTCGCATCTTGGCATGGTCTCTGCTGCCTCTGCTACTGCAGGCAGGGATTTTAAATGTGTCCCACCGATGGCTCTGCTTCTTTGTCGGCCCCAGAAATTCTCTCTGGTCCTGCTTCTGGGTGGCCCATTTTCATAGCCAGTGAAGTGGCAACTAAAGCAAACCAATCCCCTCAAGTAGTAGGAATCAGGCCGTTTTCACACCCTGCTTGCATGACCCCACTCAATCCTTTGGTGGGAGCTACTGAGGGATGGTTAGAAGAGTCATATAAAAGATGTCATGGGCGCTTGGATGGTCCAGTTACAACTCTGCGCTTAAAGACTGGCCCCGTGAGCAGTTGGACTGCCTGCTGTTGAGCCACTGCCCAAGAGAGTCCAAACCAGATCCCGCCAGTCACTGCCTGGAGTAGTGGACATTTGGGGTGACAATGGCCCCAGATACCAAGAGAAGGCATTGGCTATAACTCTGAAGTCAACAGGACCAGGAATGTTGTTCTTATCCACTGGAGACCCAGAGATGAAACATCTTCGGCTTGAGAGACAATATTGACGAAGAATTGGCAGATGTTGGCAATCAGATCATTTGAATCCTAGAACTAACTTAGGATAAGCAAGTCCATCTTTAGGGAAAGATTAACACCTTCGTTTCCTCGCTCCTCTAGCCACATTTGTAGTTTCTTCCTCTTCCTAAAATAAAATTGCTAAGAGACTTGGATTTCACCTTGGCCCCAACACAGACTAGTCCTGTGAAGTGAATCTCTCCCATCAGATAAGGCAGTGCCTCCTGGGGACAGATTCCATGTGAAACAGACACCAGGACAAAGAAGAGTTGACTTTCTGTGGTGGCTGGAAACTAAGATCACCCCAGCTCTCTCCATTGCCTTTCTGACCAAGTTCTCATCTGTACTTTACCCAACTCTTCTGCTCCAGCCCTCCCACAAGCAATTCAACTTTGGGAAATAACACCTACTATCAACCACCTTCCACCTCAATTCTAGTTTCAGCTTTTCCAGTCAATGTTCACCCAGGATTAATGCCAACACCACCCACCATTGTGTTGTGTTCTGCTCCTCTTTTTTTCTTTTTGACATCCAAAGATTCCTGGAGAACGTCCCCATATTTCTTAGCGCAGGCATGTGGCCCTTTGAGGGCCGAAGGCCAAGCCAATGGCCCACTCCTGTTTTGCCTGTAGAATTCAGGCTTGGAATTCTGTAGCTCAGAAAGCTCAGCCTCGGGCACCAGGGGGCCTGCTCCAGGGACCCAGTGGCCCATGGATGCTGCCTTACTATCCCAAACTGGGCAACCCTTTAGGGCACAGCAGTGAATTCTCTCTGGAGTCGCTGGAAAGTATGTGCCAGCAGCTGTGCAGGGACCACCCAGGATGTGGCCATTCATTCCAGGGATGCTGCAGCCCCAGCCCAGAGCATTCAGAACCACAGCTCACATACTGGGTCCAAAAGAGGACTGAGATGAGCCCAGAAGAGGAGGACTCTGCAGCCTCAGAAAGTATGGAAGACCAGACTTCCCCCACATCTATACAGATGGCCATTTTTGAATCCACCCAGGAGATCTAGGACCTTAGTCCTGCCCTCCATGGTTCCCCTGTGAAAGCAGCAGACTGAAAGCCCAAATCCAGCACTCAAGCCCCGAATGGGGACCTGGGGTGGGCCTCCCATCAAGGACTCCTCATTGTGGCCTGGAGGGCTCACTGAGGGCCGATCCCATTCCTTGTTCCCGCCCCCTTCCCACTTCCCTAGATGACTTTTAAGCTTTTCAATAATGTGTTTGTGTGTGTGTGTGTGTGTGTGTGTGTGTGTGTGTGTGTGTGTGGCTTCACGGCCCTGGTAGGAGTAGGAAGCCCAGCCTTGCTCCTGGAGAGCTGCTGGTGGATTTGAACTGTCAATCCTATGGGCCACAGTCCCGCACACAACCACTAGTCCGCCAGGATTCAGCCACTTTTCAATAAAATTTTGTGAAAATGAAAATCAAAAAAAAACCTTTTTCACTTCACTGCAGGTATCATCAAGTCGATTCTGACTCATACCAACCCCACACGAGAGAGTAGAACTCCTCCATGGGGTTTGCTTGGCTATAATCTTTTGGGAAGCAGCTCACCAGATATTTCTCCAGCAGAACTGCTCGTCAGGTTGGAATTGCCACGCTCCCTGGTGGTTTCTTTCCTTTTCTACCTGAATTGGATTGCACCTTTTCATTGTTGTGCCTTCTTTTCTTGGCTTAGATTTCTTATGCTGAATCATGTCCACCATAGTTTTTTTGATTGCTTCTCCTGGATGCCTAGTGAGTGTGAGCATTTTTTTCATATGGTTGTTGGCCATTTGGATGTCTTCTCTGCGACATTGTCCATTCATGCCCACCACTTTTTTAAAAACCGTTTTATTGGCACTTCATTCACATATCATACAATTGAGTAGTTCAACTATATCAAGAAGAGTTGTACAATCTTTACCACAATCAATTTTAGAACATTTTCTTTTTTTTCCTCCTTGCCCACTTTTAGATTTTTTATCTTTTCCTTATTGAAGTATTGTCATTTTCTATAATATTAGAAAGTAGTCCCTTTGTCAAGGATTCTCTCTCTCTCTCTCTCTCTGTATTTCCACCTCCCCCCCTCCTTGGGTTCTCTCTTTACTCTTTTGATGAAGTTCTTTGATGAACATAAGTGTCCTATTTTTAGTAGGTCTATGTTGCCTTCCACTGTGTGTGCTTCCTTGGTTATATTTGTACTGAATCTGCGACGGGGTCCTTAAGTTAGTCACTCTTCTCTTTGATGACCTTTGGACTTGTGGAATTTGGGTTTTGACCTGTCTCAAATTTATTTTTTGGTACATGAGGCCCATAGGCCTCTTCATTCTTCTACAGATGGGGATCCAATTTTGCCAGCACAATTTGTTGAAGAGATTGGGCCTATCCCATTGGATGTTTGGGGCCCTCGGTCCAAGATGAGCTGTCATGCCTTCAGTTCAGGTGCTCGAGGTTATAGGGAATTTCCATTTCCTGAGTGTAGAGGGAGTAAGAGAATGGGGAGGATGGTGAAGCGGGCTCACGCACATTGTCAGCACATAGCCTTTTCTGACTCAGGAGAGCAAATGTGCAGACAGCATCTTTCCACTGGTGGTGTTTCTACCCTAAGCAAGCACTACAGGCAGATTGTAGGAGCCTGTGAAGTCCCTGAGGTGGCCAACCACTGCATTGAATCCTTCAGGGGCATTTTCTAAATATCTACATTGTATGTGATGATTACCAGGAAGCTTTCAAAGGATAAAAAGAAATAGTCATAAGACAGTCATTCTTTTTATTTATTTATTTATTTATTTATTTATTTATTTATTTATTTGGGGGGGGGGCATCACTGCTCTCCAGTGGTGGGAGTAGGAACAGTCATTCTTTTTTTTAAAAAAAAAACTCTTTTTTATGTAAAGCTCTGCAAATTCTACACAGAAGAATTGAAAGCTTCTAACAACTGAGTTTGCGATGTGGATTTTCTCTTTCCATTTAGCCTCCCTAGTCTTCGCCCAATGCTGGATGTTAATTATTTACCACTAACAGACATGAGGATAGCACGGACATTTTGCTTTACTAATGAAGGTCAGGCACTCTACCTTGTCTCTCCTACCGAAATCCAGCGGTTAACATACAGTCAAGAAATGTGTGATAATTTACAGGTAGGTCATACATATTTATGAAATAAGCATTGTAACTGGTTGTAAAAAGAGTAAATGAGAGGATGTCTAACAACTATTATTGGTTAAAACAATGATGCCTTTTCTGGAGTATGTTTTGAATATATGTTCTTCATTATGACCTTAGTAAATTTCTAGTGTAATGCCAAGTAAGCAGACAAAAGATGTTTAAAAAGAGGGAGAGAGTATAAAAAGCATCCACTGAGTACTTAATCCTTTTTTCTATTTTATTGTTGCTACTTTTTTTGCCCACAGAGAATCTTGTAAAAGTTATAAACTCTTAGTAAAATTTTCCATACAGTTCTGGAAATACATGGACTTAAAAAAAAGCAATCCTAATTTCAACCAAGGGTCCCACAAAGTAAATACATGCCCTGTGAGTTGTAATACGACATTTGTCATACGAATAACCAAAGTCTAGAACCAAGACACACTTAAGAGCTTTTATAACCTAAGGAAAATAAGAATAACCACAATATTTTATAAGCTCTGAACTATTTGAGTTTCATTTTGGCCATTCATCTATATGATCCTGGATGCGTTATTTAATCTACCTCTGTTCTCTACATTGAAGCATAGCTGTGAGAGTTACAGCTATTAATAGCTGTAAAAGAAGTGCAGTCGTTTGAACTTGAAGATTATAAGAAGTAGAGGTAAGGGAAAGGAAGAAGCCCACGATTACTCCTCAGATTCTGACTAGGGGAGCTCAGGAGATGGCAGTGCTGTTCCAAGGTTAAGGGACTTAGGAGAGGGGCACAGGTCTGGTGAACAGATAAAGGTTGAGGTCTCCTGCAAGTTTGTAGCCAAGCTGATACTAAATCACAGACCTCATGATTCTGGATAGTAATTCTCTCTCCCATACATTCATCCATTTCAATGATCTACTTCAGAAAGACCTGGCAATACTCAAAGCACAGCTGGTTAGACCTATTGTAGCATGTGTGTGCACAATGTAGTCTGAGCATCTGCACTTTTAATACAATCCCCCCCAGTCATGCTCAAATCCTGAAAATAATGGCCTGGCCCACCATGCAATAACTTGCTCTTTCGAATTATTTAAATTGCCTTGAATTGTTTCATAATTGTGTACTTGGTAGAAAAATGGATCCAACCTTCCTCCTCTTACCATCAAGGGCTTCCTATTTGCCTCAGGAGAACAACCAGATCAGCAAGGGGAAAGGGGTCAGAAATCTAGATCATTAATCATTAAATGTAGGTGGAATTTAATGATAGGGTAGCTACATTAACTCCTCCTGCTTTAGAATTGCAAAGGGGAGAGAAGTGCAGGAAGATGAAGAATCTAGGAGGTTAGTTATTTGAGAAAGGAAGTAAAAGGAAGAGGAGAAAATTACCAGAGACAGAACGGAGAGCAAGGCCCAGCTGCACAGAACACGCTACTGGCCTCGGTTCCCAGATGTGGCAGATCATTGGAATCACCTGGGCATCTGGGAGAACTGGGGATTCCTAGGCTTGACTTGCACCCTAAATAATCAGACTCTCTAAGAAGAGGAACCAAGGGACCTAGTAGTTCCCCAGTTCCCCAGGTGACTCCAGTGATCAGTCAACTTTGGGAACCTAGGCATTTGTTATCTTTTTATCTCATCATGTTTGTGTTTTGCTTTCAATTTGGCACAGGACATGCTAGGAGATTTGTTTACTCCCATTGAGACACCAGAAGCGCAAAACAGAGGCTTTCTCAAGGGACTGTTTGGTGGAAGTGGACAAACCTTTGACAGAGAAGAGCTCTGTGAGTAAAATCCTGAACGTAAAACTGTATCGCAAGATAGAAGACGTGTGTATGTGTATGTATGTGTGTATATGTGTGTGGGGGGGGGTGTATGTGTATGTGTATATATGTGTGTGTCATATAACTTAATTGTGGGGTACCAACTTCACAAAACTGAAGGGCGGTTATAGAATGGAAGGGAAAGTTAAAGAGATAACAGAGAAAGCACGCACCTCTGCAGGGAAACTGGAACCAGAGAGAGGACTAATGTGTTCTCGGACAGGCTTATAGACTCTTGGGCTAGCAAGCCCCAGTAAGCACATAGATAACAGGAAGGGGAGGTACTAGAGGGAAAGAGACATACTAGAGGCAGACTCATGACAGGAAGGCACCTATGTAACGGGCTGGGCATGTCCTAGAGTTTATGAGGGCAGCTTAACCTTGGCTGTCACTGAACTGACTTGACCTGCGGTGTCCCTGAACTCTTTCTCCACCAGGGAAACAACCCATGTTCCTTATCAGAAAGGAGTTGGCTGTACTCGGGTGGGATGGACCGTGTGGTCTGATTGCGCGCTCAAGGCAGACGACCTTCACGTGTGCATGCAGTAAACAGCATGAGCTTGTAAGAGGCATCTTAACGATGGCATCATTAGAAGGGGTCATTATGGAGAATCACTTTAAGTTAGGAGAACGTGACTGGAATGCATCACCAACAACCAATGTGAAGGCCTTCCTCCGCCAGAGTCTGCCTCCCTGGTGCCTCATTCTGAGCATCATGAATTGTCCCACTCTCATCCCAGTTCTTATTTCCCGCACTTAATTTAAATACGTGATTGCAAAGTCTAGAGTAAATCCCCTCGGCTTTTATGCTAAAGTTTGCTCATCTGCTTTATTTTGCACCATGAAAATCATTCCGAGGAGATACAAGGAGATCAAACTGGTAACTTCATATTAGGAAGTAGCCTAAGAAACATGGGACATATCCATATCAATTAAAAAGTAGATCATACTATAAGAGAAGGGTGCTATTCTTCGATAAAGGGAAAAAAGAAAATTTGATCTGCTTGCTTTGAACCATTGCTAGTAAAGAGATTATGTATTCAGATTGCAAGATTTACATTAAAGAATAATTCACTCTAAAATTTTACCATGGTGATATTCATCAACAATAATGGAAAATAGTATTAAGATCCTAGAGAGCATTTTCAAAGAGAAGAGAAAAAAATGTTTGCCAGGCTCCTCTACCACCATGCAGTCTTATAGGTCAAAATTCCTTTTCTTTTGAGCGTATAACTTATGTAAAGATCTTAGTGCTACCTTCTAGAACAGTGGGTCATGACCCCTTTGGGGTCACCCAGTTCATAACACTAGCAAAATTACAATTATGAAGTAGCAACGAAAATAAAAGGGTTGCGGGATGAGGAAGGTTGAGAACCACTGTTCTAAAGTGTCATTTGACCACATAAAAGAAAGAAAATATAGGGGCTGAGCCCCGATGGCATAGTGGTTGAGTGCGGGACTGTGACCCACATGGCTGGCGGTTCAAATCCAGCACCAGCTCTCCAGGAGCAAGGCTGGGTCTCCTACTCCCACCAGGGGCAGTGATGCCCCCCCCAAAAATATATATATATATAATGTGTATATATTATATTATATATAAAGAATATAAAAGATCGTTTGATATATACTGTAACATGGCTGAACCTGTAAAAAGTCATCCTAAGTGGATGAATCTAGGCATAAAATATCATGTTATTTCATTTCAAAGAAATATTTAGAATAGGCAAATCCATCAAGACAAGAAGTAGATTGGTGTTGCCAGGAGCTACAGGAGGTAGGGCCTGGGGAGTGACAGCTAATAAATATGTGGTTATTTCCTGAAGTAATGAAAATGTTCTAAAATCAGATCGTGGTGATGTCTGACAGCTCAGAATTCAGTAAAAACTACTAACCTATATACTTTAGAAGGATGGGATGTATGGTCTGTGCATTATAACTTAATAGAACTATTACTAGAAAAAGCCAACATTCCTTCATTAGTGGTACATCCTTGGGAATGCTCACAACTTTCAGCCAATACAATTTTTTAATATAAATATTTTACTTCACTAAAATGAAATAAAACTGGACTTTGTAAGTGGAGAAATTTTAGTTTTATATACTACAAAATTTTAGCATGCATATATTATTGTGCATCGAGCATATAGTTTGTTCTCTAGTGTTACATACAGAGAGCTTTTATTTTAAGAAAAAAATTGGAGCTGAGCCCCTGTGGCTTAGTGGTTGTGCGCAGGACTGCAGCCCACTGGGATGGAGGTTCAATTCCAGCTCCACAGGAGCAAAGGCTGGGCTTCCTACTCCCACCACCAGAGGGCAGTAATGCCCCCCCCAAAAATTGAAAACCTGAGTTCTACAAAGACTAATATTGAAATGAACAGAGAATGATTGGAATCAATATTGAAACAGAAATTTAAGCAACAGATCAGAACTGAGATTGGAACGAACACTGATGGAGCCCTAAGCGAACCTTTTGCTTTGTTTTGTTTCATATAAGAAGTTGATGGCTGGAATGTGCCCATAGGCCCCTAAAAACAAATGCTGGCAACTTGTTTCCAGAAGATCCCAGTCTTGGCATTTTACAGAGCGCAGGTCTATCTGCAGCACAGGGGTCACCAGGAGTCAGAAACCACTCCGTGATATAAGATGGCTTTATTTTCTTGGTTTGGATGAGTCACACATACTGAGAATTGTACCGTATGATATAGAACCTATTAAAAACAAAATAAATACAAAAAGTCGTGTATATAAACCAATCAAAACCCAAATCACAGCCAGCTGGCTGATGAGACTCGAAGGCACTATGTAAGGGGAGGCTAGAACTGCCCTGGGAGCGTGGGAGGCTGTGACTGTTCTTGGGGTGGCCAGCCCCGCCTTGTCCCCGCTGAGCTGCTGACCACCCACCAATGCCAGGACTCCGCTCAGAGAGAGCACTGATAATAAAAAAAACACCTCCTCTAGTATCTCTCTGGGGTGTGTGTCTTCTTGAGTAAGTGCTGTCCACTTCAAATACACACACATGGGGCTGCGAAACATTCGGGTAGAAAAGAAATCAAAAGATAATCAAATCTTTTTATGAACTTTGTGAACCCCTCCTAGTGTAAATAGCAGCCCCAACTGAGAAATTTTGGGGGGACATCCCTGCCCTCTGGTGGTGGGAGCAGGAGGCCCAGCCTTTGCTCCTGTGGAGCCGCTGCTGGAATTGAACCTCCATCACAGTCCAGCACACAACCACTGCGCCACTGGGGCTCAGCCCAAATGAGAGTTTTAATGAGAATTATGGCAGAAGAATTTACTGGAAATGCTTCATTTCGTGACAGACCTGAATAATGATATGAATTTCTGGCAGAATGTTTTAAACTGCTCTGTTTTGAAATCGCAGTCGGGGAAGCGACCGCAGGAAAGGCCTCCCGGAGCCTGGCCCAGCACATTCCGGGACCCGGCGGGATAGAAGGGATGAAAGGCGCGGCGGGAGGGGTGATGGGCGAGCTGACCCGAGCCCGGATCGCTCTGGATGAACGAGGCCAGAGGCTCGGAGAGCTGGAAGAGAAAACCGCAGGCATGATGACCAGCGCAGAAGCGTTTTCCAAGCACGCCCATGAGGTAATTATCTTAGTGGATTCAAGCACCTCCTCCCGGCGGTGACTGGATTTAAAGCTTGATGTTCTCCTGAGAAAGCTCTACCAGAAATGCCCTGTGAATGATGCCGTGATGCCCTGGGTCTCCTTGTAAATATTGGGTCCTCGGTATTTAGGAAATACAGGCTTTGGGCTCGTTTCTTTGTCAATCGGGTAACAGATTGAAACCTTGTTATCCTCGGGGATCATTTAAATGAGAAATGTCTATATTGTATATCAGATCTATATTGTGTATCAGCTGCAGAGAAGGTATGCAGGTAGCTTCCCAAGAAAAGGGCGGTGGGGGGGGGGGGGTCGGCGTGGAGGCTGGGAGCCACGCCCTCCAGTTTCAGTCATTAAAAGTCACTCATTTCCTTTCATTTCAGCCTTTACAGCTCACTGCCTGGGTTTGTGAAGCAAGGTTTTATTTCAGAGAATAAAAGAAGCCTTGCAATTGTATACATTTTGCATAATGAGTTCAAAATGGGCTTCTTCAGTTAGCATCTATAAAGTTTTTTTTTCAAAACTTGACTTTTTTTCTTTCCTTTGCAGCTAATGCTCAAATACAAGGATAAGAAATGGTACCAATTCTAAACTTGTAAAGAAGTTGTGACTGCTTTGAGAAACCATTATTCAGGGAAATCAAATTTATTCCCAACACCACGACTCAACTGCTAGAAGCCAGTTCCTTCTACAAACGTTCCATTACGGCCCATCTGAAGTTATCACAAGGGAGACTCACCCAAACGTTGCCCAAACCAAAGTCTGGAGCCCTGGTTACACCCCCAAGAGGAGACTGGATTTGCCTTTCCCCTCGGGCAGTGGCGCACTCATCTTGGCATGCTGTTTGCTAAGGATTTACATTTAGGAATTATGGGGAGTCCTGGTTTGAAAGAAAATCCTGTACAAACAGACAAAAAGCATTAATGCACTTACTGAAAAAAAAAATCTTTGCATGATAAATTAACATCTTAAGAGGAACAGGAAAAAAAGCATGTTGTGACGGAAGAAAAGCCAGATTGACAGTAAACTATTTTTACAAATTGGGCTACACCCTACAACTGAAAACTCCGCATTAGAAGATCAGTGCATTTCAAGTTGACTTGCCATCCCCAACTGCAAAAGATCCCAGAGCCGACCAAGAAAGCCCAGAGTCTCTTCTTGCCTGTAACTTTCTTTACCCTGAAGACCAGCACATTGTCACTCTTACAGCAGGAGTCTGATTCACGTTATTTTCTCTCTGTAATATTTTACACTGTCCACGTTTCTCAGTCATAACCAGCTATTGCCAGTATACTCAATTCCTCCCAACACAATTATTTCCATTTTTCTCTCCTTCTGGGTAGAGTGCTATTTTTAGTTATAATCCTGGCTATTTTTAGTTATCATCCTGGCTATTTTTATTTATAATCCTGGCTATTTTTAGTTATAATTCTGGCAGGTTTAGATCACCTCAAAGCAGTTTTTTTTTGACGGGACTTGTGGCCGAAGGGAAGTCGATGAGAGGTTTGGGGGAGCAATGCCATTCATTTGAAGGATGGATTTCACAACTAGTGAAATCTCACACCCCCAGTTTCCATTTCAAAAGCGATGCATTCTTACCTTGTCTTCCAGCTGCATGGTGTGCTCCTCCCTGTTCAAACCCTGTGCCGGTCTTCCATCCAAAGGTGCTCCAAGCAGCGTGACCTTCTCTGTAGAATGATTCTGCACAGCCTTGGTTCCTTTGGGAAGGGGTTCTGATCTATTGCATATCTGATTAACAAGGGCTTTCACTAGGAAATACTTTCAGTCCAATCCAATCCTGGGTATTGGAAATCTTTATAAAATGTAGCAGTGGTTGTCACCATCTTGGCCTCGATTATCCATACAGGTAACAAAAGCGCATAGGAAACGTAATGAAGTGAAAGCAGTTCTCACTCATTAGGCCAATTACTAAGACTCACGATCATCCTGTTGACAGATGCCAAAAATCTAGCCCTTACCAGAAACTCATTTAAAAAAAAAACTGGATTAAAAGAATCCGCCCGTACTTAATGAGATTTAAAAATATCTATCAAGACACAATAGGGAAAAGGCAAAACAAAATATAGGCTCACCAGGGAAGCATTAAGGATAAAGACAGTGATGATCCCCACTGGCTGATTAAAAGCGAGTCTGGAAGTCAAGTGGGTGAGTGTATTCCAGACCCATCCTGCAAGACGTTCTTCCTTCCAAGTGAAAACAAAATTTTTTTTAATTAAAGGTCTGTAACTCACTGGATTTGGTTCATCATGACGGTTTTGCTCAATTTACATTTATGCTTCTTAAGAACTCACCATTTTCCTGAATCTCAGATTATTTTAATAGCAAAAATTTACCATTTGCCATGACACATCCCTTTCAGTGTCTTGTGTCGTTTTGAGAAGAGTAAAGCTGATTGAAGGAGGCGCCCTGTGTATCCGCCAGGGGAACTTGCCTGAGAGGCGTGGAGGGAAGTCTCCTCCTTTCCTACAAGGGCCTCCCCAGGGGCTCCCCAGACTTCCGGGAACCGCCTGACTTGGAACTACAGACAGGACACATAAAACCACACAGTAAAGTAGTAAGGAAACTTGAAGCCAGGATTTAGGAAACAGCAACCGCTGAATTGTGCGTTAGTCCCAAACGCCCAGTCTTCCAATTTCCTAAACAAATATCACTTTTTCTTTTTAACGTAAAGAGAGAAATCTTAAATTGTTTTTGGAATAATCACCTTCCATCTAAAGCAGAATCAAACTCAGGGGAGTATCTCAAAAGCCCTTGTGTTAAGATTTGCTTTAGCCTGTTTGGTCTGAGGTTTCTCGTGTTCTGAGGTTTATCAGAGGCGGCCACAGGGACAGTGCTGTGGACAGACAGCTGTATGTCATGGGCACGGCCCTGTGCGTTGTCTGATGGTTAGCAACATACGTGGCCTCCCACCAGGTACCAGCAGCCGCCCCCAGGGGTGACAATCAAAATTGTCTCCCAGGTGGCCAAAACTGCGCAGTTGAGAGATGTCGTACATCCTTTAGGAGATGGGATGACATGTGAATATGTAACATATGCCTGTATAAAAAAGTACACATCATCCATGCACAGTATCTTATCAAGATCAACAGTTACACCCAAAATTTACATGTGTGGTTCATATGCAATAAAATACAATTTGGGAGAAAGCCTACCTGAATCAGTGAAAAACAACAAGAGCATTTAAAAGCATACAAAGAAAATACCCAAAAGGTGGCATAGTATTTCACAGTAAAAGTACTTAAAGTTCTGGCTTCAGCAAGTAGATCAAATGTTTATAATTAGCACATCAGTTGAAAATAAACAGGTGCTTCAGACGTGCTTGAAAAGAATAAGTCCTTCTAAGTAGTTAATATGTGTATCTCAGAATTGTTTTTATAGACCCTTTCTTGGTGTAAGGGTAACTTCATCCCATAAACTCCTGATTAGGGAATCCAAATTAGTGAGCGTGTGATGTATCAAAATTATTTTTATAATTCAGAGAGATAGCAATAACAAGAATCGAATGTAGATGTGCTTTTTCTCTTTGAACATTTCCATTCTATTGCACTGACCTTAGCATCTATCCATAAACATACGACACATGCACCCCAACATCATCATCTTGGAAAAACAAGTACTGTTTGCATCTTTTGTCTACATCTTTGTGCTATAAATGACCTCCCCCTACCTTGGAATATAAAATATGCCTAGTAATCTGGACAGTGAGAAAGACAATGACTCTGAGCACTAATTTTTCCCAGAACTCCCCCGAGTACCATGAGAAGACATGGCCTGCAAAGGGCAGCATCTACAGGTGGGCCTGGTCTCCTTGTGACCCCCTTCTTGGCCCTTTCATTCCAGTCATCAATGAGAAGCTAGAAATGATGGGGTTTTTAATCTCGTTCTAGTCACGTGACAATAATCCCTGCTGCTTCCCACACTTTACCCCAGCTGTAGGACTCCCAGGCCTGCCCCACCATTGCCTCATCACGACTTTGGAAGGGTCAAAGCGGAGGTGTTTTCTGGTCATTCCGCCAAAAGGACACTCTTTCAAATCTCGTAGACTTGGAGTGATTCTCAAGTGAACGCATCAAAGCTCGGGTATCTATCTCCAAAATTTTTAGGGGTTCTGAGGAAGGTTTACTGCTGGAGTCCCTCTTTCTGTGACCCCTAGATCCAGTTTTGAAGATACCATCTATCTGTTATCTGCATGACTTTGAGTAAAAGAAATATTAAAGACTGTGTGAAAGTGGGTTAAGGAAGATCAAGATAAATTCCTTTGAGTTTTTCATTTGAGCAGTCCTGGAAAAGGATGCTGTAAATTTGACATGAGCTCACTCCAACAGCCTAGGAATATATACGTACCTGTGTGACTGCAGCCGACCCTGGTGGGGAAAAAGAACATAGTTGAGGGAGGACAATGGCAGTGGGGTTGAGGTCTTGCTCATGGTGCCAGGAGAAAAACAGCAGTCTGCACAGCTTTTTCACATCTGCGCCCCGTAAGCCCAGCCACAGAGTTGGTTAGGTGCTATTTCTGGGTACACTGCCGAGGGGACACAAATGCATGCAAGGCAGTCAGGTAGCTCAGTTGAACAGAAGCTCCAGTGTGTGCATCATACCAGGGAGCGTGGCTATCAGCATAGTAAACCTAGCCTGCATATCTGCTGAAAGGAGGGGGTGCAGCAGAGGTAAGGTGTAACGTAGGAAAGGAAAAAAAAATGTCAACATGATGCATGAGAGAGAGAGAGAGAGAGAGAGAGAGAGGAGACCTGGGACTCGAGGAGGTATTGTGAGGGACCGAAGGCACCAGGGGGCGCCTTCATCCAGGGGAGTGATTCTCAACAGTATCTGTCCACAAGAGGCACCTGAGGATCTTTAGACAAACCAGTCCCACACAATGTTATATATACTGAAGACTTATTATGGAAACCAGATATCAGTATTGCTAAGCCCCCAGTGTGGTTTCAGTGCAGCCAAGGTTAATAACCACTGCTTTGATGGCCAACTGGAAAACACTCCTTTGTCAGTCTTGGCTCTCTGGGGTCAAGGAAGGCGTGATGTAGGAGATGATGCCTTGGAGGGGGTTGATATTTGCTCTGTGTCTCACAAAGAAATGTGTGCGCAAATGTCCGTCAGTGTCACCTTGACCCTTAATAACCGATAGTCTCCTATGTCCCTTGCCCATTAATTGTTGCAACTCAAACATCGAGGTGTTTGTCTTACACCTGTGATATCGATAAATACCACAACATGTAAAACTCAATGGGATTCTCAATAGTTGGACAGTGGTCATTCTCCAACAAGCATTTACCAAATCAGGTCCAAATTTATTATTCATTCTTCTTTTGGAGGCTATATGGGTACCAGGTACCTGTTCTGATGGAAGTGTATGTTATCGAAGTTTGTCTCAGCAAGAAGGCAAAATAAACTGTTCCTATTGGATTGTTGTCTTAGATCCCAAGGTCACCGTAATTTATTTTCTTAGTTACTGGACATGTGCATAAAGGGGAAACAAAAGCCTGTGACTGAGCCGGGCAAAAGCAGTAGGACACAGCGAGGAAACAACTCGTTGAGCGCCTCCCACCTGCTTCCCTTCCGTAGTGGCCGGCGGGTCTCCACCACAAAAGCCAGAACATAAACTCGCTGGTGGTTGGGGGGAATTGTACACAGGATCGCAATCTCTAGTAACTTATAATTTTTAGTACTTCATTATGTGATGTTTTATTCTAGGAAAATAAGAAACAGATGACTCATTGATGTATCTTTCTTTCATCTTCAGAAATTTTGCATCTTTTCAGAAAATAACAAATTACTATTTTTCTGTTGCATTCCGCAATTGTGACTATACTGAACAAGATTATTGTAGTCTGTAGAAATATCAATAAAGTTGTATATGTTTGTACATAGATGATCTCTTATGTCATGATGTCATGCACTGCTGCCCTTTGCTGTCCAGATTAAAGGTGGACGGAGGTAAGACTCAGCTCCACCACTGACAACTACGATTTTTTCAAAGCGTAAGGGGGCAATGGGCAGCTTCTTTGTTTGCGTTTGTAAACATAGGGGAAGGGGACACATGCTGATAAATGCGGAGATTGTACTGCCATTGTTTGGGGCAACGGTCCAGTCCATTCTGACCCGCAGTGACCCGTCGTACAGAGTCGAGCTGCCCGAGGCTCTGGTCTTCATGAGGGGCGCTCTAGAGGCAGAGTGGACAGTGAGCCACAAGGTCAACGGCTGTAAAGAACCTGCCGCTCCGTAAACGAGGCTTCCTCCTACCACGAAAGGTTGCAGGGTAGTTCTGCCCTGCCCCAGAGTCGCTGTGAGTAGGCCTCGACTCCGCGGCAGGGAGTTTTCGGTGTGAGTCTTTATGGGAGCGGATCACCAGGTCTTTTCTCCTGCAGGGCCACGGGTGGGTTTGAACCCCTGACGTTCAGACAGTACTTTGTGGTTGAGTTCCGTTTCATGCTGGGCAGCTCAAGGACTTCTCATTTTACTAGATTTTGTTCATTAGGAATACTAAGCCATTCACAATGCCCTTCAAAGTGGGGGGTAGATAATGCGTTGGATGTGACCTGATTCTCACCTGCTGTGAAGGACAGAGAAAAATCTTTATGGTGAAGAGTGTTGTAAGATATTGAGATTAAATAGGCTGTTCCTCCAAGTTTCTAGTCAAGCCTTAGAAGTCCCTAGCCTAGCCGCATTACACCATAATGGGTGTATACCGCCACACAGTGGTTAAGGGGAGCACTCACCCACCCACCTAGCACCCCGCAAACTCCTCTAGGAAAGAAAGTGTTCTGCTAGGTTCCTCTCTCTCCACACATGGCCTTAAGCGACTATCTGTAGACTTCCAAACCCGGTCGCTCAGGAAAAATCACCTCCCCCGAGCCCCCCATCATCAATTTCCCTCCTAGTTCTAGTTCTCGATGAGAAAAATTAAAAGCTTCTACTGAACCCTCAGCTTCAAAAAGCTTCTGAATTAAAAGTACGCACATCCAGACTCTTCAAATTCCAAATGCTTAGTTCTTTCCTTCAGAATGTTCTTCCAGCCTTCCTTTCCGTTCAGCCCACCTGTTACTAGCACGTCCAGACGGGTTGGTGGTGGCCAGAGGAGGAGGGAGCCGGAGAGGGACACCAAGGGCAGTCCTAGGAGGCCGGTGATAGTGACCTATGTAAGAAGGTGGACATTGGTGCAGGACAGACTTGGAATGGAGGAACAAGACATGTCTCCAAGTGTCTTTGAAAAATACATGTTAGTAATAAAATACAATTTACACAGGGGCAACCTAGCAGCGACCATCGCAATCATGTGATCAAAGTCAACGCCATAACCATAGGACAGATCAGTGTCCTTATCGATTTCTTCTTGGATAGACCTGCCCCAAATACATAATCTGGGTTTACCAGAAAAGAGGGGGGCGGGGATTGAACACCTTGGGCACAACCAAATTAAGAGATTTTCGATAAAATGACAGACCTGTGTACTTCAAAAATGTCAAGATCATGAACGTCTAGGAGAGATGGATATTCCAGAGTTTAGAAGATCAGAAAGAAATGCACTGGGCGCAACTTCTGCCCTTTGAGTGGAGTCATTTGTAATAAATGACATAGTTGGGAGTGATTGGGAATGCATGAGTAAGGTGGTTTGCCACTTCCGTGGGATTCTTTGTACTATTGTTAAAACTATCAAGTTTGAGGTTGTTTCAAAATAAAAATAAAATACTGCTTCAATGCCTTTGAATGGCTTGCATTTCAATGACAGCCTTCAATCTCACAGCAAGTGGTCAGTCCCTGTACGGGCTAACCAGTGTTTCTATAAGCTGGTATGAATGCAACCAGGGTTTAAAACAGCCACTTTTTACAAATTTCTTTACATTACACAACCAAGACATGAATGCGTATTTGTAATTAAACCAAATAGTGAAAGATTCAGACAAAAGAAAGTGAGCTTCCCTTGCTCACCTCCTTCCCTTGGGAGTTTGTCACTCCTTCAATATGCTGCCTGCCTATTGATTTACCTCATATGTCTCAGAGATCTGTCATCACCTACCAACATGTCAGCCTTGCTAATTCACTGACACAATTCCATCGTGCCAATAAAAATCATCTGCTTAAGCCATTCATTTATGATATCCTGTAGCTATTTTTCAATCTCTTGATATTATTCACCTATGATATTCTGTAGCCATTTGTCAATTTGTTGATATTACCAACATGCCTGTCGCATGTTCAGCATATACATCACACATGTGCAACAGTTTCTCTAGAAAAAAAATATTAACTGCAATTATTGAGTCAAAGCCCTTAAACAGGCATTCTCCAGTCAGTGTGGTATGTGTCCAGAAACTTCCCCTTTCCTTAAAGTACTGCAGATGTCGGTGGGAGCTAAGGAGAGCCTGTGGGTTCACCGTAGGACCACAGGGGCTGAGCACAATGGGCGCGGGTGGGGGGTGAACTATGCGCTAGCCACCATGTTCTATCCGCCCATCACGTACAACCACTTTCTTTGCATCTTTGAGCAGTCCCCATACTTGACTTTCTCCTTCTCACGGTCCGGAAGGTAAAAGGAGCATCACATTACTTTTACTAGAAGATTTCCAATTACAAATGTAATTAAACATGTTTTTACATAGTAGACACGCTTCCTCTGCTGAGATTTGTTTGTAACGTGCCTTTCCCCCACCCTCCTGAAGAGCTGTGTAATGTGGCGTTTTGTAGAAGTAGGCTGGGCCCCACCTGAGACTTGCTTCGGATGTTGAGACCTTATGAGACAGCCCAAGAGAGCAAGAAAAGGTTTACTTTCGTATATCCAGCCTTTCTGGGACGAGCGGGGTGGCTTGCAAGTTGACCCAAATGTTTGAGAGGAATAGGCACCTAGCGTGGGGCTTTACTGTGGATAAAGGGTGGACTGGGGCCAAAGCTCTTTTGTCGGGGAAGAAACCTGCACCGTTTGAACCTCTTGTCAATGACAATTCCAGATGTGAAGCTTTAAACTTGTCAACAATTAAACCACCAAAATATGGAGGTCTTTATTACTATGTTAGACAGGGTTCTCTAGAGAATCACAACCAGGACACTAATACTTTTATGTATATTTATATAGATAGATATCTAACATAAATAATTAATCTATAAAGCAGTACAGATGACTCTGTGCAACTCCCTCCATGAGACAGCTGATACACTGGCAGCACAAACAGCAAGGCAGGTCACCAACAGGTCCAACAATTCCCAGCTCAAGAGGTGTGCATTCCAGTAGCATGGCCAAGCAGAGTTTGAAGGAACCTCGACTTAGAGTGGCACAGTCCACAGATTAGGTGTCCCACGTGTAGTGTCGCTTGTGCTAATCGAGGCACAGATCAAGCAAGGCAGCCAGTTGCACACTGGTCCAAAGAGCCAAGAGCAAGAGAAATGTGAGGCTCACTGAGCCATTTATCTCTCCACCCTTCCGTTAATCTCACTTGTGTTCATTGGCCCTGTCGGCAAAACAAACCTATCACAATCCAGCCCTTGCCAACATGGCACCTGTACACAATTCTTTAGCTATATATAATTTCTAGGTATTAATGAAATCACACTTATACTTAACATCAAACATCTATCATACATTTAAATGAAAACACACTGAGTCCAATTGTAGCTGATATACATGAACAAAGAAAAGATATTCAGTAAGCACATATAAAGAAAATACACTAACAGTCACAAACCTTGCCTTTGTAATTCATCACATGATTGTAACTGACAGGTAGAACTTCCTCCTTCTACTACCTATTCTGTATTACCTTTGCCTTCAGCAACCACCTCAGGGGCTGTGGGGATTTTTTTGGTTTGTATTTTTTTGCCTGATGGGTGACCCAGACCTTCATTCCTGAGGGGTCTGGGTCATTAGACGTCTGGTCAGGATTCGGTTGCTGTAATTTACCATTTACTTTAATCATAGGGCATGATAGCACTAAGAGTCGGACTATGGGATCTCCTGAATTCCAGACATATTCTTCTTTACCTCCATTACCTCCAATTTCTCCTTGGTAATCTGGCTCAATCACACCACTCAGTACAGTGTCACCCTTTTTGATCTGTTGATCCAAAGGAATGAGAAGCCCAAAGTGGCCACTTAGCTGCCAGTTCAGTGGAATCCATACCGTGTTTCCAGGTGAGAGGCCTGAAATACATAGGGTTAGGGGGACAGGAAGCAAAAATGCTGCAAGTGGGTCTCTAGGTGTGATAGTGAGTGGTCCACTCCAGTTTCCACCCCTTGGTTACTGGACCCATGAATTCTGGCTATTGGAGACACAGCACCATATATTGGCTGCTGGTTTAGAGCTTATACAGTCTCCTTGAGAACACTGCCCCAGTCCCACAAATTGTTGCCACGTAATTGGTATAGTAATTGTGTCTTCAGGAGCCTATTCCATCATTCTATCAAGCCAGCTGCTTCAGGATGACAAGAAACATAATAGGACCAGTGGATTCCATGGGCACGGGCCCATTGTGACACTGGATTTGCGGTGAAGTGAGTTCCTTCATTTGAAGCAATGCTATGTGGGATGCCATGCCAATAGATGAGGCATTCTGCAAGTCCACGAATGGTAATTTGGGCAGAAGCATTGCATGCAGGGAAGTCAATTCCATAACCAGAGTAGGTGTCTATTTCAGTCAGAACAAAATGCTGGCCCCTCCATTATGGAAGAGATCCTATATAATCAACCTGCCACTAAATTGCTGGTTGATCTCCCTGAGGAATGGTTCAATATCTTGGACTTAATGTTGGTTTCTGCTGCTGGCAAATGGGGCACTCAGCAGTGGCTGTGGCCAAGTCAGCCTTAGTGAATGGAAGTCCATGTTGCTGCACCCATGCATAACCTCCATCCCTGCCACCATGTCCACTTTATTCATGTGCCCATTGGGTGACAGAGGAGTGACAGAGGGAAGAGGAGAACCAATCTCCATAGTGCATGTCACCTTATCCACTTGCCTCTTCAGAGGTAACCCTTTGGTGAGCATTCACATGAGACACGATTATCTTTACCTTCTTGGCCCAGGCAGAGAGGTCCATCCACTTACCTCTTCCTCACACCTCCTTGTCACCAATTTTCCAATCATGTTACTTCCAAATCCCTGCC
Organism: Nesogale talazaci; assembly: GCA_004026705.1. Lineage (NCBI taxonomy): Eukaryota > Metazoa > Chordata > Mammalia > Afrosoricida > Tenrecidae > Nesogale > Nesogale talazaci. The sequence goes on from PVJH01012299.1 coordinate 44,720, forward strand.
TATGCAGCCAAGCCATTAGCCATAGTCCATGGATCAGTATACAGTCTCACATCTGGCCATTTTTCTTTGCAGACAAACTGAATGGCCAGGTGCACTGTGAGGAGGATTTCCCTTCACCACTGTCCTTTAGGGAGATCCCAGAAAGGGGTTGTAGTGCTACTGCTGTCAACTTATGAGTGGTACCTGCATATTGTGCAGTCATCCATAAGTCAAGCATGACTTTTCTGCTCTTCAGTTAAATTATCATAAGGAGCTCCCCAGGAGGTCATAGGTGGAGACTGGTAGAAAGAAGGTAATGTGACTGGAGTGGAGACTGTGGGCATTTGGGCCACTTCTTCATGCAACTTACTTGTAACTTCAGGCCCTGCTCTGGCCCCATCTCATATACACTATGTCCATTTAACAATGGAGTGTTGCTGCACATGTGCTACTTTGGTAGTTCACACCAAGGTCCACTAACAGGTCAACAGCTGTTTTTCAAAGGGGGGGTAGCTGTCTGAAGAGGATGGGAGGACTTTACTCCCAAACCCCAATGGTCTACACCAAGGGCCCTCAAACTTTTTAAACAAGGGGCCAGTTCAGGTCGGACTATAGTTAAGAAAAAAAAAAAACACTATGGACAAATTCACTGTGGACCTGGCATGAGTCAGCTTCTAAGCAGGATAGGCAATAGTAGCAAAAATACCCAGCAGGCCCGATAAATGTCCTTGGCCAGCTGCATGTGGCTCACAGGCCATAGTTTAAGGACCCCTGGTATACTGTGATTCAGCAAGACGGGTCTGTCAAAGACTCCACACTGCATCATTATCAACAACTGACACCTCTAGCACCATTGGGCCAGCTGGATCATATGATCCCAGTAGCAAAGCAGCTTGCATGGCAGCCTGAACCTGTTGCAGAGTCTTTTCTTGTTCTGGACCCAACTCAAAATTGGAGGCCTTTTGGTATCACTTGATAAATAGGGCAAAGTAGAGCACCCAAGTGAGGGATATGTTGCCTCCAAAATCTGAAGAGGCCCACTAGGCCTCCTGTTTAGTTGGGGGGTGGAGGTGAGGGGGTGGAATAGTTTAGCTTTCCCTTTAGTAGGAATGTCTCGACATGCCCCACACCACTGAAGAAATGTTACTGAAGTGGAGGGTTGGGTTAATTTCCCAGCTTCTTGTACGCAGATATTCTACCAATGAATCTAGAGTCTGATACATCCTCCTTAGTGGGGCCAATCAGCATAATGTCATCAATATAATGGACTAGTGTGACATTTTGTGGAATAGACAGGCAATCGAGGTCCCTTCAGACTAAATTATGGCACAGGGCAGAAGAGTTGATGTACCCCTGGGGGACAGTTGCTAAAGTGTACTGTTGCCCCTGCCAGCTGAAGGCAAACTGCTTCTGGTGGTCCTTTTAGATTGGCATTGAGACGAAGACACTGGCTATATCAAGAGATGATGTATACCAAGTACCAGGAGAAGTATTAATTTGCTCAAGCAATGAAGTCATGTCTGAAACAGCAGCTGCAATTGGAGTCACCACCTGGTTAAATTTACAATAATCCACTGTCATTCTCCAGGATCCATCTGTCTTCTTTCCAGGCCAAATAGATGAGTTAGAAAGGGATGGGTAGGAACCACCCCTGCATCTTTCAAGTCTTTGATGGTGGCACTGATCTCTGCAATCTTTCCAGGAATGCCGTACTGCTTTTTGTTTACTATTTTCCTAGGAAATGGCAGTTTGAATGGTGTCCACTTGGGTTTTGCTACCATGATAGACGTTATTCCACATTTCAGGGATTTAATATGGGGGGTTCTGCCAGTTACTAAGTATGTCTATTCCAATGATGCATTCTGGAACTGGGGTATTAACCACAGGATGGGTTCGAGGACCCTCTGGACCCACAGTGAGGCATACCTGAGCTAAAAATCCATTGATAACTTGACCTCCATAAGCCCCCACTCTGACTGGTGGGCCATAGAAACACTTTGAGACTCCTGAAATTAATGTCAGTTCAGAGCCACTATCCAGTAATTCCCAAAAAGTTTGATTATTTTTGTCCCCCAAGTTTGGGGAAGGTTGGAAGAATGACTAACAGTATAAACCTTTGGTGATGTAGCAGGGTCCTCTTTGAAAGGGACCTGGCCTTCCCCTCATTCAAGGGGCTGTGGGTCTGTAAACTGGCTAAGGTCTGGGAATTGATGACTATTTATCTTGCTGTTCACCTGTATAGATCATGTAAATATTTAGTAGGTTTCCCATGTATTTCACTCCTGGGGACACCGTGGCTAAGTAGTCATAAGTCCATGTGAGGTAAGTTTCTTTGATTACTAGGAAAGCCTTGTTTATTATAACCATGTCCACCCTGTCTCTGTTGATTCAGTGCTAACACCTGCCCTCTAACATAGGGCCCAATCAGTTCCATCATGGGCAAAAGATGAGTTTGATTAGGGCAGTTCCCACTGCTAATTCTGGTGCACATAAAATAGCAAATACAGGGATCTTCGGCGATCCTGGGGCCCCTGTCACAAACTTGTTCCTTATGGTTCTGGTGAAGGGTTTGTCCTCCCCTTTTGGGGTCTATGGGAGTATCCTGAAAGATTCATTTCAACATACCAATTTCTCGAAGCTTTTGGATGCCTTCTTCTACAAGGTAGAAGGTAGGTAGGTCAGGCACCTCAAGTGGGTCTAATCTAGGCCATCTGGCAGTCCATGCTTCAGTGAACCAAGCAAATAAGGAGGTGGATCCTCTCTTAGACTCTCGCTGAGACATTGAAAAAAGAATCTGTGCTTAGGGGTCCCATATCCAGAAACTCAGACTAGTCTAATAGTATATTTCTTGCACTAGTATCCCACACCCTCAGTAACCATTCCCAAGGATATTCCCCAGGCTTCTGCTCGTACATATTCAAAAACTTGAGCAGCTCTTTGTGAGTATAGTGCGATTCTTGGGTAATCATCTCAACATCACTTTTAGGAGATTTCTGACCCTTAATTTTAGTTATAGGTCTAGAGGAAATAATGGGTGGTGTGATCTCAGCACTATCAGAACTATCTTGTAAGGCATCTCCCTCAGGTAATGTTATAGATGCAGCTCCACCTGGCATTTCACCTTGAACAGTTTGGTTAATCTGCTCAGGTGTGGGTTGTTTTGTTGATAGTGGATTAATACCTTCAGCTGGGAGGGGTGGATCTATTGACTGGGGTGGTTTGATTGTCAATATCCTCATCTTCTAGATCATCAGCCCATATGTTCCCACCCTATGTTTCAGGGTGCCAATTTTTTCCTATCAATGCCCTCACTTTGGTATCAGACACTGCTCTAGATTTTCCATTCAGCTGACGTAATTCAGCCACTCGCATAATGAGACTCTGGACCTGGTTCTCACCAATGTTGGCTCTGTTACTACTAATGGTCAGAAGGCTCTCCTTTGTAGCATAGACAGAAACTTTTTAAGTCTGTAAGTTGCTTCTGAGCAACTTGTAGTGCTTCTGAGGCCCTGAGGCCATCCCTCTCCTTAATCACACTTTCCATTGTAAGGAGGACCAGCCAACCAGCTTCCCAATACTTGCCATCCAACAAAACTACTGGAAAATATCAAACATATGATCACCCAGAGCATCTCCTTTAACAAGCACCCATCTCCCGGTGGTGCTACTTTGGATATTAGTGTTACTATTTCGCACCAAGAATTGGTAAAAGTGGCAGAATTATTCATGCCTTTTGGTGTAGAAATAGCACTGTCAGTGCTGATAAGACTAATCAGGCTGGAGAGCCAATTTTAGAAGCCCATATTTATGATTTTATTTCTCTAGATGCACTACTGGTACCAATTATGTTAGGGAGGGTTCGCTAGAGAAACAAAACCAGGACACTAATAATTTATGTATATATTTAGATAGATAGATATCTAACCTAAAAATAGATAGTTAAGTAATCTATAAAGGAGTATGAATGGCTCGGTGCAACTCTACTTCTGTCAGACAGCTAATACACTGGCGACAGTCCTTTAAGTCTTGAGGGTCACAGGGTAGTCCTCTGTAGAGCAATGCAGCTGATTTGGCCACAGGCAGCAAACAGCAAAGTAGGTCACCAACAGTCAGCCCGATGACAGGGTCTGATAGTCCCCAGCTCAAGAGCTGTATATTTCAGTAGTGTGACAAAGCTGGGTTTGAAGGAACCTCGACTTAGAGCAACACAGTCCACAGATTAGGTGTCCCAAAGGTAGGGCAGCTTGCACATGGAGGTGCAAAACAAGCAAGGCGGCCGGCTGCACACTGGTCCAAAGAGCCAAGAGCAAGAGAGAGAAAGGCGAGGCTCACTGAGCCATTTATATCTTTACACTTCAACCAGTCTCACATATGTTCATTGGCCATGTTGGCACAGCAAACCCATCTAGCACACTGACCTTGAATATAACTCTGGAAATTGGTGTTTCTTTTCTATAACTTCTTTTTCCTTGCTTTGGAGTCCTCATTTTGAAGGTCATTCAGATATTCTTCCTAGGGTTCACTATAATTCTCTGTGCAAGAGAAAAATAAGATCCTTTACCAGTTCATAAGCATGATGATGGGGTTCTCATGTGTTTGTGTGGCATGTTCCTCCCTTAGACCTTGCTATGACGCCGGCATGTTACCCGCCTCTTTCTCACACACACACTAAGAATAAGATAACTGCATTGCTTTTCAGATTCCAGTTCATACATGTACGGGTTTACTCCCAACAGAACATCTTTAAACATGCCTGTGTAGTCAGCAGATGACTGTAGACAAGCTCAGTGGTCTTGGTCTCATTGGGGTGTCTTCAAAAAGGATCCACTCAAGCTGTGGCTTGCAAAGGGATCTGCCAGACCAGAGACACTCAAGGGATGGGAGAGATTCATTGAGAAGATGATGAGGACTCCATTTTGGGTTTCCAAAAAGTAATCCTGATATTCTCAAAGGATGTAGAACAATCATGGGAGCTTATGATGAAATTTTAGAAAAATTGAAATGGAATTGGTGAGAAAACAGCAAAATCATGCTAAGAACGGTCTTTTTTCCATCAAGACAATATTTTCCATCATGACCATGTACCTGTGCTCCCAGAATTTCCTTGGGAAACTCCCGCCCCCGTCGCCTCCCCCTTCATCCCTTCCATCCTGGGAGTGCCCTTCAGACTTGTTCCCCAAACTCAAAGAACATTAAAAAGGAACATGATTTGAGTCCCTTAATGGTGCCCATACTGCCATTTGAATGTGGTGTAAATCAAAGAGCACAGAATGCTTTGGGGAAGGATTAGAGGGATGGAACTACCAGCTCCACAAGGATGGTGCGAGAGGTTGAGAAACAAGAGCTTCACATTTGGATATTTTTGTTTTAAAGGGTTTCTGAGATTTGGTAGCAATTATTTTTTTTATTTACCTTCATGTAATAGCAGCTGGTCTGTTTTGTCACTTGAGCACCTTTCCCTGACAGGGTTTGTGATACCGTTGGCAAGTGGAGGCACTCTCTCTTTTGGGTCAGGCCCTGTGGTGCTCGCTGCTAGCTTGCTCTGCTCAGCTGTGGATCCCTTGTAAATTCTCTCTCTTACCCGGACCCCTATCCATTAAGCTGTTCATCCTGCAACCTCTGGAGTTCATAGCCCATCCCTGAATGCCACTGCTGTTTAGCCCTGTAGGGACCCACAGACTCTCTTGGCAACTAACATTTGCATTACCCTCAGGAAAGGGGAAGCTTCTGGATTTTGTTGTTAGGCATTGTTGAATCAGTCCTGCCTCATGGAGACCCTATGCACAACAGAATGAAACGCTCAGTCCAGCTACATCTCACCTTTGTTTACAGTCCATTGTTGAGCCACTGTATCCATCTCCCTGCGAGCCTTTCCCTTTTCTATCAACTTTTACTGAGCACCATGTCTGTCTCCAGGGACTAATATCTTCTGATGACGTGTCCAAAAACCAAGTCTAGTCTCTTTGCTTCTTGACTGTACTTCTTTCAAGAGAGATGTTTGTCCTTTTGGCAGTCCACAAGTTTCAATATTCTTTACCGATACCATAATTCAAATGCAACAATTCTCTTGGGTCTTTCTTATTTGTTGACTGGCTTTCAAATGAATGAGATTGAAAATGGCATGACGTGGATGAGAGTCACTGTATTAGTCCTCTAAAGAGGTCTGGTGCAATAGATTTGCTTTAGCGATACACTGTTCATTTTCTTTTTTGGGGGAGGGCTCTTACAACTCTTATCACAATCCATACATATATCCATTTTGTCAAACACATCTTTACATATGTTGTCATCTTTTTCAAAACATTTTTTCCTACTTGAGTCCCTGGCATCATCTCCTTCTCCCCCACCCCTTGATATTTTTTTCTTGTTTTACACCAACTAGCCTCATTTCACCCACTTTTCTACTGTCCACTCCTCTGGGGTGGGGGACATACTTCGATTACTGTCATTTTGATTCCCCCTTATACTCCTTTCCCTGACTCTTACCCTCCTAGTATCACTGCTTCCCTTTTAGTCCTGAGGGGTTTGTTTGTTCTAGATTCCCTGTTTTGAGTTCTTATCTGTACCAGTATACATGTTCTGGTCTAGTCAGATTGGTAAGATAAAATTGAGTAATGATAGTGGGGGAAGGGGGCAGGAAGCATTTAAGAACTAGAGGTTTGTTATTTGCTTCATTGGTGCTACACTACACCCTGACTGGCTCTTCCTTGCAGTCATTGAGAAGGGTATCCAATTGATTACTGATAGGTTTGGGGGTCTTCATTCTGCACTCCCCCTCATTCACAATGATATGATTTTTTTGTTCTGGGTCTTTGATGACTGATACCTGATCCCATCAACACCTCATAACCACATAGGCTGGTATGCTTCTTCCACGTGGGCTTTGTTGCTTCTCAGCTATATAGCCACTTGTTTATCTTCAAGCCTTTAAGACTCTAGACAACTGTATCTTTTAATAGCTGGGCGCCATCAGCTTTCTTCACATTTGCTTATGCACCCATTTTGTCATCAGTGATTGTATCAGGGAAGGTGACCACCAGAGTGCTGTATTAGTAGAATAAATTATTCTTGTGTTGAGTATAGGCCCAATGTCCATCTGCTACCATACTTTATATATGTACAAAGTTCAATTCCCATCATTGTATATAAATGTATTTATATATAAATGCCTATATTTAAACCTCTGTAACCATTATAACTGCTGGTTCCATGATTCTTTGTTGTGGATCCAAATAACAAGAAATCTAATAATTTCATTCTTTTATTTATCATGTTGTTGCTTATTGGCCAAGTTGTGTGAATTTTTGTTTTCTTTTTTCTTTGTTTTTTTTGGGCATCACTGCCCTCTGGTGGTGGGAGTAGGAGGCCCAGCCTTACTGCTGGATTTGAACCTCCAACCCAGTGGGCCACAGTCCCGTGCACAACCACTACGCCACCGGGGCTCAGACCGAATTTTTGTTTTCTTGATATTGAGTTGTAATCCATTCTGAAGGCTGTAGTCCTTGACTTTCATCACCAAGAGCTTCTGCTGCCACACACGAGTTGAGAATGGCTCAAAACAAGCTTGGTCCTCCCCCTGCTTAACCTAATTTTCATTCTTTGGCATAGATTGGTCCCTTCTGGTAACATAGCCAACGTGAGTGAGGCAACGTCTCACCACCCTCACTTATAAGGAGCATTCTAGCTGTTCTTTCAAGACAGACAAGAAAGAATGAAAAACTGACTTTACATTATGCTGCCAATGAAGAGCAATGAGTTTCAAATAGATGGCTAGAAGAACGAATCAACCTATCTTGGGAGGAATCTATTTTATGTGTACCAGGACATGGATAATATCTAAAAACCCAAACCAACTGCTGTCAAATTGATTCTGATTCGGTGACCCTCTACAGAGTAGAACTACCTCAAGTCTGTCAATGTTTGTTCTTCTTGTTAGGTGCCCTAAAGCTGGTTCCAGGCCAGAAAGCCCCTGTGCACAACAAAACATAGAGTGGTCCTATGTGGTCCTCACAACTGTTCCTACGGCTGAGTCCAGTGTCACTGTCATCTCATGGAGGGCTTTCAGCCATTTCTCTGCCCCATTCACTTTACCATCATGATGGCCTTCTTCAGGGCCAGTCTCTCCTGACAACATGCCCAAAGTATGGAGGTTGAAGTCATGCTATCCTTGCCTCTAAGAAGCACTCGGGCTCTACTTCTTCAAATACAGATTTGTCTGTTCTTTTAGCAGTCCAGGGTACTTTCAATATTATGAAAGTGAAAGCCATCTATTATGACTTCTTTGGTCTTCCTTAGTCAATGTACAACTTTCTTGGGTCAAGCACACCTTATCCTCAAGACAATGTCCTTTGCTCTTCAATACTCTAAAGAGGTCTTATGCAGATTTAGCTAATGCAGCTGATCATTTGATGTCTTAACTGCTGCTTCCATGAGCATCGATGGAAATTCAAGCAAGATAAAAATCCTTGACAACTTCAATCTTTTCTCCATTTACTGTGATTTTACCTATTGGTTCAGTTGTGAGGACTTTGGTCTTCTTTTGAGGCATAATTCACACTGAAGACTGCAATCTTTGATCTTCATTGAAGCTGGTTAAGTTTTTAAAAGGCAAGGTTGTGTCACCTCCATAATGCAGGTTGTTGATAAGCCTGCCTCCAATCCTGATGCCACATTTTCTCCATATAAGGCGGCAGCTTCTCTATTTTCTCAGCATCTAGATTAAACAAGTGTGTTATGAGGATATAACTTTGACACACACTATTGCTGATTTTAAACCATGCAGTATTCTCTGTGCTATTGTATAACTGCTTCTTGATCCATGTACAAGTTCTGCAGGAGCACAATGAAGTGTCCTGGAATGCCATTCTTTTCAAGGCTATGAGTAGCTTGCTATAGTTCAACGTAGTCTAATGCCTTGGCAGTCAATTAAACACAAGTAAACATCTTTCTGGTATTTCCTGCTTTGAGCCAAGATCCATCTGACATCAGCAATGATTTCCCTTGCTTCATATCCTCTTCTGAATCCAGCCTAAACCTCTGACAGTTCTGTCAAGTGCTCTTGTACTGCTGCTGCAACTGTTGTTGAATAATCTACAATATTTTACTTGCATCTGATATCAATATTGTTCTGTACTTGAGCATTCTTTTGGGTTACCTTTCTCTGGAATGAGCACTAACTTGCATTGCTTCCAGTCAGTTGGTCAAGTAACTGGTTGGCTTCCAAGTTCCTGGCATAGACAAGTGCTTCTAGTGCTTCATCAGCTTGTTGATCATTTCAATTGCAATTCCATCAATTCGTGCATCCTTATTTTTGGCTAATGCTTTCAGGGAGCTTAAACTTCTTCCTTCAGTACCATTGGTTCTTCTTATATGCTACCACTTCAATGATGAAATGTCAACTAGTTCTTTTTTATACAGTGACTGTGTATTCTTTTCATCTTCTCTTGATGCTTCCTACATAATTCAGTATTTTGCCCATAGAATCTTTCACAGAGGCAACTTGAACCTTGAATTTTTTCTTGAGTTCTTTGGAGAACACTTCTGGATAGCTATGTTGAGCTTCCTCTTGTGTGAATTCTCAAGTTCCTAGAATACTGACAGCACTAGGTTTTTTTTTTCTGAGAGGTGTGATAAAAGCAAAAATATGGTAAAAACTCCAGAAATTATAGAACTTTCCTCTTCTCTCTGTCATCTTTTGCCCAGCAGCAACAACAAAAAAGAACTAAAATAAAATACTACTATATATACTGAGAACCCTGTGCAATAATATTCAAATACTGATATGGTATTACACTGTACCTATAAAGTATGTCTCTTATCTATTCTAATGAACAAGCCTACGTGTTTTTCTGAAAACTAATTATGAATACAATGTCCACTTTCAATATGCTCCGACATTCTTGAACAAGCTGACGAGTAAATAAATAATGGGCACTGGTTTCTGGTCATCTTAGATCTGACACAACTGAAATAAAGAAAAAACTGAATTGGTGAAGTAAAGTTTCTCAGAAATGCATTTTATTTCAATAGCAAAAAGGTTAATTCTCCTCTTTTGACTGGGTTTACAAAGTACAATCTTCTTAGTCTGATTATTCTCATTACATCACAAACACAAAAAAAGAGGTGTGAAGGACTGGCAAGGGGTTACTTTGGCTACTTTTTTTAAATTAAATTACAATAAAACATCTGTTCTTAAAGAAACAGATGCCTCTTGAAGAGGTATAGTGTACTTTATAAGTATTCCAAATGCATTCACAGGAGGATTGATAGGCAGAAAGGTAAAAACAATAGAATTTCACCGACATTCACTCTGAGACTCCATCCATACCAAAGCTTGCCATTCACAGAATGCATAGTACATTGGCTGATGCTGTTGTAAAGTACAGCTCCCGCAGACTATTAGAGAACAGTCACCAAAGGCCTGGCCTGTGTGGTCAGGGAGCTCGCGTGGCTCCAATGCTAGGGGCCTGGGACCTGGTGACACTGGAAATGGGCCAGAAATGCCTGGACAGCAGCTCTGCTTTCCTGACAGATGAAGGCCCAAAGTGCTAAGTGCATATTTCAAGCATGTTTTCTGTACTTGCTTAAAGTCCCAGTAAACAGTAAAGGGTAATTTCATAACTGCTCTTTCAGAGTGAGTACAATCAATAAACTTGCTTATTTTGCCTCTTAAAACATTGTGATGTTGCTTTTTCACACTACCAAGAGTGGACCCTCATGTTCATTTTGAAAGCCTCCCTTTTAAATTCCCATCCTAAATCTATCCAGACTTGATGGTTTGGGTTTTCATGAAGTACATAGCAGGGCAAACTCTACACTTCCCGCGGGACGGGAGCCGGTGACTTCATGGGCAGACCGACTTAGGGCACTATTACACATCGAAGTCCTTCAGTTCTCCCCAGCTGGCACCTATTTTCACCTTCACCCTCAGCTTCACAGAAAGTTTTATGGCGTTTTCCATTTCAGTCTTGACGATCTGAGCTACCTACAAAACAATATGCATCATTAACAAACTGTCCAACCCCAGAGGAAGGCTCCCCAACCCACCCACCTGAGAAAAGTGTTTGGTCAGACTGGCACCCATCACCTAATGGGAGATAAAATCCACTCTGGGCTTTGTTGATGGACATGAGTTGCTTCCTGCTTTAGTTCGAATGCTTGGAACATTGAAACTCTTAGGTCAAGAGTCCAAATTCCCATCTAATTTCTCCCAGGCAAAAGCATCTCTGGCACCATGAATTTCTTTTGTTTCAGAATGAGCAAAGGATCGAGCACTTTTAAGTCCTCTGAACCATCAAGAGTCAACATTCACATAGCCATCCTGGAGCTCGGGGGCAGTTCGGGACACTTCCAGCATAGGACAGAAAGCTGCCTGCCCACTTTACGACATCGTCGTTTCCTGTGGAATGGACACACATTGAGAAAGTACCTGAACAACATCCTCTTCTGCCACTTCGTATAAGAGTTCATCGTGAAGCTGAAGGATGAAGAAGCCTCCTCGGTTTGGGCAGAACATCCCTTGCAGTCTTCTCTTTGGTAACAGCCCTGCCCACAGAAAAGGAGCAAAACTGCTCAGCATGTGACTCTTTATAGCATATATTCTCAGAGAGTCGGAGCAACTCTAGTAAATGTTAACGATGAGGTCAAAACCTTTCATAATAACAGCACAATAAACTACTTAGTGGCTGGTACATAGCCCATCCCTGATGTAAATGCCAATCTCCATCAACTCCTCCCAGAATAGAGTCAGTACATGGCGCACAGAGAGTTCTACCACCAACTCCAGCCTCACTTTCTTCTCAAATGCATCCTGCCATCTCACTACCACTTTACCTTCTCTCTCTCTCCGTCTCTGAGTAATAGTCCCAGGGTCATGGAGAGCCTGCTTCCTGGTCCAGGACATTAAATTAGCATTGACATTAGGCATATTTGACAAGGGGGTCACTTACTGGTGTCCTTCAATGGCCAGAAGTATTACTTTGACCAGAACACATACTTCTCCAGGTGGGTGGTCCACTCCGGCCAAGCATTGCTACGAGGGCCCAACGCCTGGAGGCCAGAGGATGGCCCCTTGAAGTTAAGAGCAAGAATCTATGTGTGCATGCTTTCTGTGGAGATGATCCATACCTTGCAATAGACTCTCCATAGAACCCCTGTAATGAACTTGATGGTCATCTCCTAGTTAGCTGGATCTACTCAGACAGATTAAAACCCACTCATAATGCAATCAAGTTCAATACAAGGGTCTGTTCAGTGGCCGGCTTCTCCTGTGTGCCCTGTCTAGTTCTTCCTTTCTGCCACTCAGTTTACCTACTTATCCTGGTACCTACTTATCCTACAGCTCTGGTACCATCTCCCTCAGGGTCTGGACCTTCCCTCAGGGAAAAGCCTTTTGACAGTCACCCTGTGAAGAAGGCCCAGTGTGCTCAGAGCTGGCTCCCACAAGATAAGAGAACAAAGGCAGAAGAGGCCGGGGCAGAATGGAGTCTTTCAGGTCTAGAGGGCTGTACACCCCTTTGTCTGTCTGTCTGTCTGAAGTCTGTCCATTGGGTCCCACCAATTCCACCTCACCAACTGCCCAGATGCTCCAGCTTTCCTGACCCCTGAGGATCACACCGTTGACCTCTTGACCCCCTTGGTGACCCAGCTTCTGACCTAGAAGGTCTTGACCCTCCTGTACCTTGCTGGTGTGGTACAGGCTTACCTTCATGCAGTCCCACTGGCAGGTTCGACAACAATCTCAGCAGTGGCCAAACAGAGTTTAAAGAGAAAGTATGGATATTTGGTGGAAAGGGAAGAAAAGAAATTTCTGTGTACACGTCACAACAAGAAGCGATATATACAAGCTGTAAGGAAAGAACTAAGGAGAAGGCATTTTGAAAAAGAGAAAACAGAACTATAGGCCAAGAAATGTAGGTGGCAAGGTCAACCAGGAGACTATTCCTCAGCGTCAGAGAACACTGTGTGTCACGAATGCAAGACACCATCCATCTGACCGCACCTCTCCCTGCGAAGCTGGAGGCGCACGGAGGACCCACATGCAGGCCTGACAGGCATCTATCTGCATGGTGACGTTCCTGCCTGCCTCTCGTTCTCCTGTCAGGGCATCAAATAGTTTGCCAGCTCTCCCAGATATAGCACTAAAACCCCATCTCGTGAGTCACTTCAGACCCGGGAAAAGGAGATATTGTCATTAAAATGTGTTATTTAAGTTACTATATAAATGAATACTTTTATTTTTAAATGTTAATAAATATCTTTAAGTTTTCTTGGTTTTTACTTCTAATATGGTATTATGGTAATTAACTCACATAAATAGTTGCACTTAAAAAAAATTCACCTCCTCACCCCCCACTACCATGACCCCAGCGCTGCTTCTCAATTCAGACTAGACCAGAACACGTACACAGGTATAGCAAGGGATGGGAGCTGATGATACACAGAATCCAGGAACAGGAGTGGGAATAGCGATACCAGAAGGGCAGGGGGAAGTGGGGAAGGGGAAGGAAGGGGGAACCTATCCCAATAAGCCACACATAACAATACACCCCTCCACAGGGGGAAGAACAACAGAAAACATGGGGGAAGGGAGACTGCGGTCAGTGTGAGAGATGAAAATAAGAACAACGTACAATCTATCAGGGGGTGAGGAAGGTGGGGGTGAACGGGGGTATAAAAAAAGCACTGATACCAAGGGCCCAATAGAAAGTCAATGTCTAGAAAAGAATGAGGGCAACGTTTGTACAAACACGCCTGATTCAACTGATGTATGGCTTGTGATATGAGTTGTATGAGCCCCCAATAAAACGATTTTTTTTTAATTATGGAAAGGAAAAAAAGATTCACTGCCATCGCAGTCAATAGAACTGCTGGCCTCGTGCTCCTCCAGGATTCACTGGGGTTCTTCGGGATCCCCAATAATTATACAGCGTGTACAAACATAACTAGACTAAAATGTTAAGCACTGCTATGCTAGAGAAATGGAATATAAAGTCTTTCTCCTCTGATGTACTTATTTTCACTGTTCACATGGGGCCTCCTCTTTGAACCCACCTCTTCTGTCACTTTGAAGCATTCCCTCCCTGTGTCCATGGGATGTGAAGGTCGGGTGGAAGGTCTCCAGTTGCTTCTGAATGTTAACTGTGGCTATTTTGACAATGTCTGCTGCTGATCCCTGGACGGTGGTGTTGACAGCCTGACGCTCTGCCTGTGAAAAGCAATGCAGAGAGACTCCAAGGAAGTCCCACACCTCCCCCAAAATCCCCAGAGTGGGGGTTACAGCTGTGGTCAGAGCGCAGCTCCGGGCTGAAACGAACCGGTGCCCTAAGAATACAAATCATAATACAGGAGATTCTACACTCCAGCCTATACACATGAGGGTAGTCTGGGTATAAGACAGTCAGATTACTGCAGTTTAGAAATCTTTAATGCTCAGGTAGGAGCCAAAAACTACAAAGCATTTAGAATGTCTTTAGAGTCTTAAAATTATGATATAAATATCTAAAACAGCTGGGAAATATTTCAATAATAAGGAACTGGTCTTCAAAACATGAGGAGGAAATCAAACGTATTCAAGCTCTCCACCCGCCCCCCCTTTTTTTTTTTTTCACAAAACAACCTCATCACCTTCAAAGCACTCTCCATTACACTTCATGCATTTGTCAAATCTGTGATTCTATTCCTGGAAACACTTTTAAAACTCATCTGTTTGGATGGCTGACAGCACCTCCCTTGCTTTTTTCTTCACCTCTTCTATGTCATCAGATGGCTGCCTTCTCATGATCCTCTGCCCTCACGGAAACAAATAGAAATTGCACAGGGGAAATTCAGGTGAGTAATGTGTGTGGGACGAAAGAGGCACGCTGTCACTTGCGCATTGAAATGGCTGTGTGAGCAGGAGCACTGTTGTGGCAAAACCAGTCCCTCGGTGACCACAATCAAGGCTCTTTGTTGCACAGTCTTATGAAATCGTTTCCGAACCTCTAATCAGAAAGTCTGATTAACAGTCTGACCTGGTGGAACAAACTCCAAATGCACTGCAAGTTGATGTTTTCCTCCATTTGGGAGTTGGACAGATGTCCAGAATGAGGTTTAGCATCAATTTTGATGCTTTTCCCACAGCTCTGTTCTTGTAAATGCTGTTCAACATCACAACAGTTTCAGTGGCATTTTTCCTGAGCTGAACACAAAATTTCACAGCTGCACTGTTTTCTGAAAATTGGCCATCACAACAAATGAGGGCTACTTTAAAAAAAAAAAAAAAAAAAAGCTCTGGCGCCAGAGAGAACCTTCCCAGGTGACATCACTGGGTGCACCAACTCGGAGCGAGTAACTCCATGCTCACCTAACATGAAAAACGCATACTGTGAAAGCTCTGCTGCGCCCAGGGCAATTCCAGTTCTTTGGAGGTATCCCCTCGTGAAACTATCTATTACGGTATATACTCAAGTGTAAACCGAGTTTTTCAGCACATTTTAAATGAGATTGTTGTGGTAAAATTAAGTACCTTAGCTGATAGTCAGATCAGCTTATAGTCGAGTATATATTGCAATCATTAACAAGATAAAAGTGAAATATCATCCTTTGCAATATGAGCTATAATGTCCCAAGCACCACCCTGAAACCAATGATCTCTTGCTACTGCATTGAATTCATTGGCCTGCAGAGAACTTGGCGCTTGCCATTATACCACACAGCTTCTTCTGAGCTGATGGGGCTGGTCATCAACTGGTAGCTAAAATCTCTAACTTGGGCTCCTGGATATTAAGGGAGCACATTCCTGTGTATATACTAAACAGCAGCAACAACAAGATAAGGAAAGTTTAAGAGAAAAATACGTTTAAATAAATAAACCCACGTTTACATGAGTGTTAGGTGGCATCAAGTTGTTCCAACCCAAAGGGGCACTATGCACACCAGAAGAACTGCGGCTGGTCTGGGGCCAGCCTCACGGTCGCTCCGCTGGCTGAGCCCGCTGTTGCAGCCCCTGTGCCAATCCATCTTGTTGAGGGCCTGCCTCTCTTTTGCTGGCCCTCTCCTTTACCACGCAGGCTGTCCTTCTCCAGGGAAGGTGCTCTCCTGACAGCATGTCCAAAGTATGTAAGCTGCCGTCTTGCCATCCTTGCCTCTAGAGAGCACTTGGGCTCTCCTTCTTCCAAGACAGATTTGTCTGTCCTTGGGCTCTCCTTCTTCCAAGACAGATTTGTCTGTCCTTTCCGCACTCCATAGTACTTTCGACATTCTTCTCTAGCACCACAATCGAAAGGCATCAACCATGGCTTCTTTGGTCTTCCTCATTCAATGTCCAACTTTCACATGCATACGAGGCAATGGAAAGACAAAGACTTGGGTCAAGCACACCTTTTCCTCAAGACAATGTCCTTGCCCTTCGATACTCTAAAGAGGTCGCCAGCAGCAGATTTACCTAATGCAACTGGCCTTTTGATCTCTTGACTGCTGCTTCTATGAGCATTGATTGTGGATCCAACCAAGACAAAGATCCTTAACAATTTCAACCTTCTCTCCATTTATCATGATGCTACCTATCGATTCAGCTGGGAGGATTTGGTCTTCTTCACATTGAGCTGTAATTCACACTGAAGACTGCAATCTCTGATCTTCATCAGCAAGTGCTTTCAGTCTTCCTCATTTTCAGCAAGCAAGGTTGTGTCATTTGCATATCATAAATTGTTAATAAGCCTTCTTTTAATCCTGATGCCACTCTCATATAGTCCACCACCTTTGATGATTTGCTGAGATACAGATTGAACAAGTATGGTGAGAGGATACAACCCTGATGCACACCTTTCCTGACTTTAAACCATGTAGTAGGCCCTTGTCCTGTTCTCACAACTATTTCTTGATCCATGTACAAGTTCTGTAGGAGCACAATGAAGTGCTCCAGAATTCCTATTCTTCTCAAAGTTATCCATAGTTCTTTATGATCCACACAATACAATGTCTTGGCATAGTCAATAAAACCCAAGTCAATATATTTTTGGTACACTCTGCTTACAGCCAAGATCCATCTGACATCAGCAATGATATCCCTGTTCCACTCCCTTTTCTGAATCCAACCTGAACCTCTAGCAGCTCTCTGTCATGTGCTGCTGCAGTCGTTGTTGGTGGGCAAAATTTTACTTGCATGACATCAGTGATATTCTCCTATTGTTTTCGCATTCTTCTACTGGTTAACATTCTATTGTGGGTCACCTTTCTTTGGAATGGGCACAAATATGCACCTCTTCCAGTCAGTTGGCCAAGTAGCTGTCTTCCAGATTTCCTGGCATAGATGAGCAAGTGCTTCCAGGGCTTCATCAGCTTGTTAAAACATTTTCATTGGTGTACCATCAATTCGTGGATCCTTGTTTTTAGTTAATGGTTTCAGTTCAGTTTACACTTTCTTTCTTGAGCACCACTGGTTTGTGCTCATGTGCTACCTCCTGAACTGTGGACTGTCAACTAGTTTCATTTGGTACAGTGAGTCTAAGTGTTCTTTGCATCTTCTTTTGATGCTTCCTGCATCACTCAATATTTTGCACATAGAATCTTTCAGGGCTGCAAGCCAAGGCTTGATTTTGTTATTGAGTTCATTCCATTTCAGGTCTGTTGAGTGTGTTCTCCCCTTTTGCTTTTCTAATTCTAGTTATTTGCATTTTTTCTTATAATACTTGGTTTTTTTCTTCTCAATTTGCCTTTGAAATTTTCTATTCAATTCTTTGACTTTATCTTTTTCCATTTGCTGTAGCTACTCCACAATTAGGACAAGTCTCAAAGTCTCTTCTGGCATCTGCTTTACATTCATCCCTGAAGAGCTGTGGTCTTCTGCAGTACTGCAGGGGCCATCACTTCAGAAATCTTTCAGCAGGTCAGTGGGTGGCTGGCCAGGTACAAACAGAAGATCCAATCTATCTACTCACAGTCCCTGAAAGGGACATTCACTGGGCAAGGTTGTCCTGCAAAAAAAATAGATGCCACTAAAATGTTCAGTTAAAAATCCAGAGAAATTTCAACATACGTGAGCTTTATGGTAAGGATTGTTATCCTTAATTCCTGGCAAATATCTACGCCTTCCCAAAATGGTCTGCACAAACCCATCTCTTCTACAATTCTTCACTGTCTCTTTCATGAAATTATTAATCCCTATAAAGAAAATACAGAGACATTTAATTACAACATAGTCAACCTTTAATCTCATTCACTATGTTCAATGTAGTAAAATATACCAAAACCCTATCATTATTACTTAACTTTAATATCATACCTACCCTCATAATGATACTCACAAAATGTTCATCTTTTGGTTGACTCAGAAAGTTAGTAACAAAAGGATGTTAGAAATGATAAAACATAACCCTTGAGTGATGTAGTTAGTGATATATGGCCACTAGCACAGAATTTCAGAAAGTACCAAGACTTCATCTTTTTACCCTTTAAGGATCATGTGACCATGTTAGCTGAAGAACAATCAAACAGATGAGATTTAAGAGACTGCACTTTTACAAATTCTCTTACCTCACTCCTATAGAAGACACCAAAATATTCAAAGTTTGCACTTTCTAAGTGACATGCAATAAATAAATACACACAATGTAAAGTCTATGGTACCTGTGGACAATGTGATACATTTGAACAGATGGATACACCTCTACCTCTCTAACACATGAAACACTGTCACAACTCACTCAAAAGTTTCCTTGTGCCCTTTAGTCAGCCCCTATTATCAGACTAGCCATGGAGACTCCCTAGTATGCTTTCTTACACTATATAATAGTTTTCATGTTCTTGAATTTTATAAAAATTCAACAATTCTGCTTTCATTTACTTTTGCCTTCTTTTAAAAACATTTTCAAGAATTGTAATTATAATTTGTGTTGGTATTGAATTCCCGTTAGTCCCTCACTTACGACATATTCACATTATAATGAAAGGCACTTGAGATTATTGTGTGTATTTTGTATATTTTATCATTAGTAATTTTACAGTGAAAGGATTGGCTGAAGTTTTTTCTAAACTAAATCAGGGATCTTAGTTGCTTGAATACGGACCCAGCTACAGAAAATTGTGACAACAAAAGAAGATGGTTCCTGGCTATCAGAAAAATATTGCGTCTGGTGTCTGAAAAGGTTATCATCAAACGTGTAACCACTAAGGGAGGTGTCAGAAAAGTTCACCTGGAAGGAGCACACCACCCTGTGAAGTACAAGGATTGTAAATAATAAAACCAAATAGTAAAGGGAATCCTGTGAGAGTTTCTAGAATACGTCTCAAAATCAGGGAGTATAAGTCCTTAATACTTTTTGACTATTCTAGCTGCTTAGAATCTGTAGGTAAATGTTAAGAGTTAACCTGTCAATTCTACACACAGTCTCATCAAATTTTGATTGGAATGGCATTGAATCTAAAGAACAACTTAGAGGGCACATGTCATTGTGACAATAGTGAGTCTGGAGGAAGCCCTGGTGAACCAGGGCTTTACTTATTCCTGTAAACAGTCACAGTCTCAGAAACTCACAGGGGCAGTTTGGCATCAAATCATTGGCAGTGAGTTGTAGTTTGTTTGCTTTTAAAGAATACCTCATATTTATTCAGATATTTTTTAATCTCTCTAAGAATTGCTTAGATTTCAATATGTCTTAAATATATTCTGTTAAATTTGTCTGTTAAATTTAAATTTATTCTGTTAAATATATTCTGTTAAATTTTTCTGTTAAATTTAAATTTATTCTGTTAAATATATTCTGTTAAATTTGTCATGTTACATTTTTAATTATATTATGAATGGTATACATTTTCATTTCATTCACTAATCTCTGTTGTTAGACTATAAAAAGGAAAATTATTTAGTAGAATCTTACAAATTTTACTTATTGTTCTAATACTTGTTTCGGTAGAATCCATATGATTTCCTATGCATAAGATCAGGTCACATAGTAATAGAGGCAGGTTTCTTCTTTCTCTCAAATGTGTACTTTTTGCTTGTTTATTCTTCTGACAGTATTTCCTTGTTTACTCCATTGCCAGTGGGGATTTAGAAAAAGACCAGCTATAAGGAGAATGAAATAACTTTGTGTGTGTGTGTGTGGGCGTCACTGTTCCCTGGTGGGAGTGGGAGGCCCAGCCTTGCTCTGGAGAGCTGCTGCTGGATTTGAGCCGACAGTCCTGTGGGCCGCAGTCCCACACTCAACCACTACGCCACCAGGGCTCACCCCTGAAAGAACTTTTCAAGGTGATGAAATTTTCTGTATCTATCAATAAATTG